>JAQIWP010000322.1:0-29233 GCA_034695525.1 Euzetes globulus
TCTATGTTCTCAGAGACCCGTTCACACTAAGCGGGGATTCACTATAAGCGGGTTAACACTAAGCGGGATAGAGTGTATTCATTGTTAAAAGAAATTGTATTTAAAGGGTTTTGTTGCAATTGTGTTAGAGAGCTGTTGGAGTGGAGTCACGTTCTGGCTTTAGAGCCGAGCAAACACTTTCCAATTGTTATAAATATGTTTTGATTTTGAATGTGTTTGTGTGGTCGACAACACTCTGCCCTACAGTTTGGATCATCGATTCCCGGTCAGCGGTGGACCTGACCCGAATGTCTGGTCTTTCGGGGCTCAGGAAAAGGATGATCTGCACACCACTTCTTGAGCACCCGAAAAATTAAAATAGAATTTCTTATTTAAAAGAACTTTATTTTTCGATATAATTACGGATCTTAACAAAAAAATACGGTAATATTTAGTAAAATAAAACATTAAAATCCATCGAACTTATCAATAAGATGGTATTTTTGGAAAATATGTAATTTAATACTTTAACCCATCATCTTGTCTCACATTCTTGTATTAGTTTTCATATTTGATTAAATAAAGTGCCATAATTATAATAATGAGATCAACATATTTGAAATCAGTTTAATTGAAGCTCTACATTGTAGAGTTTTCAATACTTCATATATTATTTTCTTTCGGCAATTCAACAGGCAATCCATAGTCTTTTATCTTGCAATTTATGCTGGATAATAATCCATATTATATAGAATAAAAAATGCATTTTAATATTTCTAAAGTTATATTCAAAATGAACAACTTTTGTATTGGGATACAATTTGTTGTAGGTCTCATTTTTCTGATCGGAGGTTCAGTATTTGTTGGACTTTTTCCAGAAATATTGAGGGACAAAATCGACGAGGTTAGTCCATAATATTGATGACTATTACTAAATTAACTCTATTTAATATTCAGATATATTATACAAATTGTTTATCAATTAGTTTTTTTCAGCCATATTTTCAACTAATTATTAATATTTGGCTAAAATTGAAAATTTGATTATTTATTAGAAAATGCCGTTAATTAATGGATCGCATTCTTATAAGACATGGCAAAGGACTAAATCACCGATTACTATGAAGTTCTATTTTTTCCATGTTAATAATAGTGATACATATACCAGTTTGGATGACCTTGAATTAGTTGAAAGGGGACCATATGTTTACGATGAAACCAGGGTTAAACAGAACATTAAAAAAGTCGGCAATGATTTGCTCTCTTATAAAGAAAACATAACTTACACTTTTATGAGGAATAATTACAATGACCGTGATGAGAATGAGGAAATTAATTTTGTTAATTTTCCAGTTCTGGTAAAATCAATAAATACCAATAGAAGGAACAGGCTAATTCTGTTATGTTCAATAAATAATAGGGAATATTGCAGAATAGGCTCTTGGGATCAATGAGCGAACAAATTTTCGCAATGTCCTATCCTGATATAGAAACACACGCAAATGAATCTGGCTTAATAATGAAAAGTAAAGTGGTCGATTTGTTGTTCGATGGGATTCCATATAATGTGTTCCAATATGCTGAGCTGTTGGGAATTCCATCAAGTTACACTATAATGAATGGGGTCAGATTGTTGTTACCTTGTATAATTTCCGTAATACGATCTGAATCGAATATGTGTTAGTACAGGGTAAAAGTAGAGTTGAAGAAGAGCGGACTGTCAATACTGGCAAAAGTAATATCAAGCAACTAGGCCAAATCAGTAGTTTTGACAAGAAACAGTCAGTCATATCCAACTTAATTTGTTTACTAAACCGATTGTTTCATTAAAAAGTTTGTTGACAAATGGTTTAGATGATAGTCTGATCTGGCCCAATTACAATACTGCTGAACACAATTGTAGTCAAATTAAGGGAACAGACGGAAGATTATTTTCTACCGATATTTCAAAAGGTGATACATTATATATTTTTGAGCCACAACTATGCAGGTATTTAATTTACTAAAATAGAACTAGTAAAATTATTAAATTATTTGAATGTTTTAATTTCATAGAACAGTTTTTATAAAATATTGGAGAGAAACTGAAGTTAGAAATATTAATACCTATCGGTTCAGAGTTCCGGAGGAATATTTTTATAGCCCCCATAAAAGAACTGAGAATTCATGCTATTGTTTGAAAGATAAGTTTGAAAAATGTAATGCGATTGGAATGTTAGACATTTCCAATTGTTATCGTAAAACATTTGGTGCCCCCGTTGTTATGTCGGCCCCATATTTCCACCATGGGGAAGAAAGTTTAAGAAACCAATACAAATTACAACCAAAGAAAAAGTTGAACGATAAGAATTACGGCACATATCTCGATATCGAACCGGTAATTCACTTTTAATTATGTTAAAAGTGGTAAATTTGTCTTTCTCATTTAAGATGACGGGACTTACTTTGAAAGCTGTTCGCAGGTTGCAAATGAATATTAGAGTTGAAAAAGCAGATTATCCGACAATGCCGTCAGTATTTAAATATATTCACTTCTATTACAAATTAATTTTTCACTATTTAACTGAATTTTCATACTATTCTTCCTTGTTTAGAAAATTAAATCAATCTAGTCAAGAAGAATATGTAATTCCCATCTTTTGGATAGAAGAGGTATTAATTAATTAGTTTGAAATTTGAATTAATATTTGCAAACATAAACATATCAATAATAACTACAAATGATGTGTATTGCAAGGTAGGAGAACTGAACGAGGACCAGGCTGATGATTTTAAATCACGGATCACTAACAAAATAATATTGGCATATTCTACGTCTATCACTGGAATTGTGGTGGGAGCTCTAATGGTATTTGTGTCCATCTATTTGTTAATACGAAAAAGATGACCTCACTTTAATTTATTTCAAATTTTATTTTAATTTAAAAAATTAAACTTGACAGTTTATTAAGTAAATAAATAAATTTTTAATGTAAAAGTTATTAAACACTCTTGTAAGTTTTAGAATAGTCACAAAATTACATTGATTATCTAAAATGGTGACCATAAATTGAACGTCGAATAATATTGTAAAATCTAATTGAGTAGGTAACCTTGTTCTAATTTATAAGCAGTGAAGTCTATTATTCGTACAAAAATAAGTTTAAAACGAATTTAAAACTTAACCTTTTGAAAAATGAATTTCTGTAAACAAGTTCATTCATTCATAGTTTTAACTAATGAGTAAACTTTGTATAAATCTACTTACTTAAGTATAAAATTCATCTTTCAAATCTTATATAGCATTTTTGACCATACCAATTTCGGTTTTAATTACCATTATTGTTAGATAAAACTTAAACTGTTCAATCTTACTCAATTTATAGATTTAGAATATGTCAAAATTGTATAAATTGGAGTTTAACTACAAGGTAAATTATCTATTTAGTCTGATTCTCAAAAAAAAGTTTAATCAAGAAATTGAGTTCAGTTTCGAGAATTGTTTAATCAATTTGTTTTCAAAGTCAAATCGTCGTTGGTTTCCACTACAATTCCAAGAATGAAATACAAAACATATAGAAATAAGTCAAATAACGATTAATATATTGTCTTTAGTTTGCAATACAATTCGTTTTTCAGGCGAATAAGATTTGGAGTGCATTTGAGTCACGCTATTCTCTAATTTTCAAAATCATTATTTTTTATGCAAATATGACTTCAATGCTATTAAACAAAAAATACAATAAAAAATAAGTTCAAAACCACTCTATTTTTCAAATATATCACATTAAATGCCTTGAAAATAGTGGATAAATATAATGAAGACAACGCAGAATATTCTGTCCTGTATTGAATTTTATTCTGTGCTTCTTCAAAGTACTAATTAAATTGCGGCGCAATGAAGTTGTTGAGGACTTGTGTCTGTTGCTTTTCACTGATCCTCCTTTTGATCAGTGTTGCAATTATTGCTATCAGTCTTTACATACATTTAGATTTTGCACAAATTATGGAGAATAGGATTAAATCGGAAATGATTATCAAAGAAGAGAACACCTTTTACGAGGATTGGCTCAATTCAAAGACAGTTGAAAGAACTAATTTCTATGTTTTTGAAGTGCAAAATCCCAGCGAAATAGTGGACGGAATGAAGCCTAAAATCAAAGAAGTTGGGCCTTTCGTCTTCAGGTTTATACAATACATATCTTATTTGATGTTTTTGTTAAAAAATGAGTTCTTATCCTAAGAGTTGAACGACTCAAAGAAAAAGTGACATTTTCTTTCGACAAGACTTTGGTGTCTTATGTCGAAAGAAAGGTTTATCATTTCGTTGAAATGATGTCCTCTGGAAGTATTGACGACAAACTAACTGTGGTTAATCTACAATTTATGGTAAATTATAAGAGTTGTCCAATCAGTTATTGTACCTTAATTTAAAATATAGGCTCTGAACCCAATGCTTAGCCAATTAGCGCAGAGCAGTAATACCGTCAGTTCCCGGACCAATAATTCGGTGATCACTTCAATCTTTGAAACATTCGGTTCCAATGCATTTGCTTCGAAGTCAGTTCGGGAAATACTGTTTGGAAGTGAAACCGATTTGCAAATGGAGAAAATTTCTCAATACTTCCCTAATTTGTCTAAATTAGGAATTTCTGTCCCAAAGTTATTGGATAGCCATTACTCCCTGTTTCCAAATAATTCGGGGCAGAAGTTTGAAGTCTTTACCGGTTATAAGACTGGTCTCTACGGCAGAGTTCTTAAATGGAACGACAAATCGTAAGTTCAGTTTTCTATTGAAAATATTCAAAATAATTTTAAAAACAGAACTCTCGATATATGGACGGATCGCTCATGTAATCAAATAAATGGCTCTCATGGCTTTCACTTCCCACCTCTGATAGATAAAAATGATAGACTCTACGAATATGCAACAGAAATGTGCAGGTATTGATTATATTAGTTTTAGAATTTGGTTTTCAATCGATAATTAACTACTCTTTCAACTATTCGACCATCAGATCAATTGAAATAAGTTTCGAAAATTACTTTGAATTGGAAGGCATTCCTTTGTTTCGGTTCAGTCCAGTCGACAATGTATTCTTCAGTCCAACTCATAACTCGAAGAACAAATGCTATTGTCTTTCACCAGAAAAACCAGAAAAGTGTAATTTCAACGGAATTTTAGACCTGTCGTCTTGCACTTCGGGGGCACCTCTTATACTATCAAATCCGCACTTTAGAAGAGCATCTGAAGTAATTGCCAAAAGTGTTGTCGGACTCTCTCCTGACGAAGAACTTCACGAAAGTTTCATAGAAATTGAGCCGGTAAACCAAACTAATAAAATTCAATCTTATAAAATCTGATGAATTTAACCAATTGATCCAGATAACAGGACTGGTCATACACAGAAAGCGTCGTTATCAATATAATGTTCACATTAGGAAGTGCCCACTAAATGAGTAAGTCTCAAATCAGTTCATTATTGGCTTTTAAATTATTTTAAACTTATTTCAGAAATTTAGGAAAATATCTGAAAGAAGCCATTATTCCAATGGTTTGGTTCGAAGAAGTGTCTGAAAGGGACGAAACTACGAAAGACATGATTCGACTGCTTTTCATTTATCCGACACAATATGAAGAGCTGATAGCATTGGCTTTAATAGGTTTGGCCGGAGTATTGATGGTTATATCGTTGTGTTGTTGCTGTTGTTGTGGCAAAAAGAAAGTGAGTTTCCCTTCGATTCGCAAAAGTATTTGTCTAAATATGGCTTCAATTCTGAACCATTCAGAAAATCGATCCGATTTCAGATCAAGAGAATAATGTTTCGGAGAAACCAATGAAAGCCATGAATGTGCAGACCTCTGACAATAAGGTCGATTTAAGCCATAATTACGACCAAATATTCCAAGGCATACATTTCCACCAAATATTCTTTTAATGACACATTTGTTGCACTTTAGGCCAAACTACACTCAATCGACTGAAGGAAAACCCATTGAAAAGGCCGGCACCTGTTCGCCAAAAATCTGATGCTACCTATCCTACAACACCGTCACTCCCACCTCCTCCTCCACCACCGCCATCACTGCCCCCGCAATTTGTGCCAATTTCTAATTCAGTAAATTCAGATTCGCGTCAAAATTTACTTAAAGACATACGAATGGGAACTAAACTGAAAAAAGTCGATAAAACAAAAGAGTTTGAAATCAAAAATTCTGAATCAATTGTTAGTGTTTCGAATGAAAAACAAAATCCTGTCCAAAAGGGACCGATTATGACATCTCTGGCCAAGGAATTGGAGGAACGCATGAGAAGAAAAAGTTTAGACATCTACTCCATGGCAACGGATCCACAAAGTTACTATAGATGGAATAACACAACCAATCAAACTAATTGTTCAACCCTTGACAGGAGAGCCCGATTCAAAGACCCACCCGTTCTGGTCAGAAGAGCGTCGACTGACGGCAACGGATATCAACGGAATATCATGGAATCAATAGAACCAATTGAATCAATAGATTCAGATTTTTCTGATTTCGACGAATCAGAGGATCAACCCTTCGATGATCGCCTAAAATTGTTACGGACTTTGAAAGGCTCTGAACCAAATGTAACCATCAGTAGAAGTAATTCTATGTCTTTCGGTTACAATCATTCAATAATCACTGATATCTACCATATTGTCCACAAAAACTGATTTCTCTCTAAATCCTTAATTTATTTCTAAAAATTGTCAATAAATTGAATTGAATTGGTGATTTTGATTTAACTAAAGATTTGCCAATTATCCAGCCACTTTTGACAAAACGCTAAACTTTTTTCACAGTATATTTCAGTGAAAGTTGAGATGCCTTCCCTCTAATACATATCGATATGCTTTTATTGCAAACAGTGTAACCCTGAAGACCAAATCAATGAATAGAGCTTGCGTCAATCATGCTCGATTTTGTAATAATTAGTTTTCCAATGATTTTTAAGCTACACTTTAATTTTGACAAGTAAAAAGGGTTTCACAAGCAGGGTTAAACTAAGGGTTAGTTGTTGTACAAGTTTAAAGTCAGAATTCATTGAAGTTTTCACAAAAAGTGTTACACAAATACTAAGTGTTCACACGATTTGAAGCGATTCAGACAAACTGTAATCAATTTTATGAATCGCAAAGACTGAGCGCCAAACCAGACGATCAGTTTATAACCTATTGATAAGTCGACTGAAATGACACTTTGTGTGTCACATAAAACAATAGATTTGAAGCTCAACTTTGAAGCCTTTGACTATAGAGTTAAGACAAAGATTACATAATTGGCTTAACTGTGAATCGTTTCATTTCTTTGCCGACATTTTGGAGAGTCGTTTGACTTTTGAAAACGTTTCAATTTTTTGTTAAAATTTGATTTTCAATACATTTGAAGAGAAGTTATGCCGAATTCAAATCCGAGGTCGAAGACATCGGGTTCGACGACGTCGGGGTCGGCGTCGGAGAAGCCATTGTTTGCATTGCGTCCGAATATTGGCATTTCCGGCAAAAATATCAATATTTTCGCCAATCATTTCTCAATGAAGTACACGTCAGACATAACGGTCTATCACTACGACATCGATATGGAACCGATGAGAATCGACGACGAGTTGGCCAGAATGACATTCGACGACACCGAAGACGGCGCCAAAAAGAAGTTCAAGAAACTGAACAACAAAATCAATCGGATTGTGGTCGAAGAGGCCATTAAGCACTACTCCGAAGCCGGAGACATATTCGATGGCATTGTACCCGTTTATGACGGACAGAAGAATCTCTATTCCCGGCAAAGACTCAATTTGGACAAGTATTCGTCGTCGCGTCAGAACGGCTCCACCAATGGCTCTCTTAACAACTCTTTTGGTGGCGATGACACCCGAATAGTGGCCAGAATTCAAGTGGCGGTCAACTATGACGGGAGAGAAGTTAACTACGCTCTCAATATAAAGTTCGCCTCAATTATAGACATGAGTTCTTTGAAGCGCTACTTCGACGGCAAAACGGTTGTCGTTCCCTCCGATGCCATTCAAGTTTTGAATATAATCTTAAGACACGCGCCCACAATGTATAAGATCCCAATCGCCAACTCATTGTACGCCCCGTTCAACGAAGCCGGCGGTACCCGTAAGAACATCGGTGGCGGCCGTCAATTGGCTTACGGCTACTTCCAGTCCGTCCGACTCGAGTCTAATGGGGTATCCCTTGTGATCGACAGAACAGCCACTGCTCTCTACGACAGTGGACCAGTGGCTAAGTTTGTGGCCAATATTATGAACATAAGCAGAGAACAATTCATGGCTATGAAGGACCCGATGAAAGACTCGGACCGACGACGAGTTGAGAAAGAATTGACAGGAATTATGGTTCAGGTCAGGCACTTGACTTACAAACGCAAGTATAAAGTGATTGGACTGACCAAAGATGCCGCCAATAAAGTCGAATTTGAACACAAAAAGACTGATCCCAGAGGTATGTCTTCATTCAGTTATTTGAGTTGAAACACAATATTGGTTTCAGGCAAAGAGCACAGCGTCGGAGTCATCTCTTTAATCGACTTTTTCAAGAACAATTACCCGAATATTGCAATAAGATTCGGTCATTTGCCGGCCATCAAAGTTGGCTCCACTAAGAATCCCAATTATCTGCCAATGGATGTCTGTGAGTTAGTACCCGACCAACACGTCCGCAAGAATCTGACAAATGATCAAATGGTCGAAATGATCCGATCGTCGGCCTCACAATCACCCGCACAAAGACTCGAATTCATCAAAGAGTCGGCGAAGAGTACAATAATTGAGTCGAAGACTTATTTGAAAGAATTCGGAATCACTTTCCTGTCCAACAATACCCCACTGAGAATCGAGGCTCGGGTCCTGACTCCGCCACCGCTCATCTACGGAGACAGACGAATAATGAATCCGTTCGATGGCAAGTGGGATGTCCGCAATCAGAGTTTCTATGAGGCCGCCTCTCTCGAGCACTGGATTATCATTGGATTCTCGGAAAAGGCTGAGATCAAGTCGAGAATGTTGGAGAGGAATCTGATGGATGCGGGCAAACGACTCGGAATGAATATATTGCAGGCCACCAAACATGTAACACTCAGGAACTACGGACCCGAAACTATTTCCAATATCTTCAAGAAGGCTATGGAAGTGACCGGAAGAAGACTTCAGATGATTTTCTTCATCATAAGTCCGCGCTATCAGTATTTATACGAATCCATCAAAAAGGTGGGAGACGTGGACTATGGAGTTGTGACCCAATGCATAAAAGAGGCCAATCTGGATAACCTGAAGTAAGCCCCCACTTATCTGTTCACTAATCAATTGTTGTTTGAAGGCCTCCTCTGATGCAGAATATTATGCTTAAAATCAATACAAAGTTGGGCGGAATTAATGCTGTTCTCAAAGACATTGAAGTTCTCAAAAAGAGAACAATGATTGTTGGCGTTGACTCCTCTCATCCCGGAGTTGGAGACCGGGTGTCCCGTTCGGTGTCTGCCTGTGTGGCCTCCATTGACGAATCTTATGTTAAGTATTTCGCAACGACTCGACTCCAGAAAAGGGTTCAAGAAATAAATAAAGAACTACAGGAAATGATGGGCGACCTCCTCACAGAATACTCGGTCCGCAACAATGGTATGCTTCCCGAACAAATCATTATCTATAGGGATGGCGTCAGTGAGGGACAGTTTAATGCGGCCCTTCAGTCCGAGATTAAGGCGCTCACCACTACTTTCGCTCAAAAAAGAGAGGGCTATGAGCCTAAAGTGACTTATATTGTGGTACAGAAGCGACACCACACCAGGTATTGACTCCTATCTCCATTTGTGACCGTCTAATAATTTTTATCTATAGATTCTTCCCTCAAAACACGGCCGAAGGTGTGGGCCGAGCAAAGAATGTTCCGCCCGGTCTTGTTGTCGACACTGATGTAGTCTCGAAGACACACTTTGATTATTTCCTGTGCTCTCACGAGGGAATTCAGGGCACGAGTCGTCCCACTCATTATTTCATACTATGGGACGACAATGAGTTGAGCGCCGATCAGTTGCAACAGTTGACATTCAGTCTGACCCATATATATGCGCGCTGTACCCGAAGCATCTCATACCCGGCACCCATCGCTTACGCACATTTGGCCGCATATCGCGCTCAGAGACATATCATTGGACACAAACAGAGCGAAGACTCGGAATCTGACTCTTTTGGCGGCTCTTCTGCAGGATTTGCTGCCCCACGTCGTCACCCAACAGATGAAGGCCTATCCGATAAGATGCAGATCAGCAAAGACTTCAAAACTAAAATGTATTTCTGTTAAACAGTATTTTATTTGATTG
This sequence comes from Euzetes globulus, assembly GCA_034695525.1. NCBI lineage: Eukaryota > Metazoa > Arthropoda > Arachnida > Sarcoptiformes > Euzetidae > Euzetes > Euzetes globulus. The sequence continues at coordinate 10,322 of JAQIWP010000322.1, forward strand.
CGTTATATACTCATATTCGACAGCTTTTAATCTTTTCATTTATATTTGACTTTATTTAAACTCATATTAACCACATTTTTAATGGTTTTGATTTTTTGTTCGGCTTTTAATTCTTTTGATCCAAACAGTGACTGATTTTTATGTTTATCTCATTAATTGATTACTTTATAACACTTTAAATGAATACTGAATTTTGTGTGAAATGTTTAATTTTTTGTCTATAATCGCATACAATGGGAATAAAGTTGAAAAATGATCTCATATTATGTTTGGCACACGTTTTATGTCTCATATGATATCAATTTGGAAAACAAATTAATGGAATCATTCGAACGGAACATTCGTTTGACAATTGTGTGAAATAAACGGAATGTAAGGCAAAAGTCAAGTCCACGCCATTGGATCAGATGTGGTGTCAGATAAACATTGTATGCTTTGAGTGAATGGATTACAAAAATAGGAATACAACAAACTTTTTTATAATCGCCGGCACCGGTATTGCATGTTATTAGTCGTTATGACAACATTTCAATTGTTTATTGTATTTATTATTGTTTTTTACGGTTATTCTTCGTTCAATACCAGGTATAGTACTTGAGTTAAGAGAGAGAGGGAGAGAAGCAAGAGAGGAGTGCGTGCGAACCCTATTCATAGCCAGTATTGAGCTCTTGGTTGTTCAGACGTGCGTTCGTTACGTGTCTGTGCAATAGTCTGTCACTACTTTAACACCAAAGCAGTCAAGTTTGACGAGTTTTGCATTTCAATAGTTGAACCGCCAATTCATTCATTCATTTGTGACCTTTGGATAAGAAAGTGGTCAAAACTATTAATTGCAACAAAAGTTATGAATTAGTGTTAAGTTAAATGTCATTAATTTACTTAACGACTGTCTCTACCTCTCAATGATCTCAATATCTTCATTATGTTTGAGACTTTTCTCAATTTATTTCTAATATCGATAATGATTTTAGTCGTCAATTGTAATAATCCTATTATTATCCACGAAGACCGAGTCTATCGCTATGTCGGCAATGGTTCTGATGGTCAGTTCTTCGTTAATGACCATAAAAAAGATACGGAACAGACTGTGAAAACTAATGCAACTCATCAGTCAATGATTAATGAAGAGGTAAGAATTGGCGACCACTTCACTGCAAAGCATTTGAAGTTTGCCTTCAATGACTAATTTTAAATCAATATTTAATTAACTATTTAATTAATAAACTCAAAATCAATTTTAGTGAAATTAGGGGAAAAACTCGAATATTTTCCTATAGATTTCTATATTTGAATTGATTAATGATTACATGTTTTCATCCCTGATAAATAAGTAATTTATCGGGGATAAACTCCTTTTAGTAATTATAGTGAACAGAATAAGAATAATAGATTTTTATGCAAAATCTAATCGATGAGATCCAGGATGCAATTACTATGTGCGCATTTATAGACATTTCTCTAATAAGATTTGGTCTTGGAATTATTGATAAACCATTAAACTAATGATCGCTACTTTTTTAGTAATTTCTTTATTTCTGTTCTCATCAATAAATTATTGAAATAAGTCTTGAATACGGAATTAATTGCAAATAAACTCAAATCAATGCTAAGAATATGTTTTTCAATTCATTGATTAAATGCTTTCTAATCAAAGAATAATTTGATTTATTTGATGACTTGAATGGATTGCAATTCAAACATAAAGTAAATTGTATTGAAGTCATAATGCATTTCATGAGAGATGAAAGAAAAACATTTCAATTACTCTAATTGTAAACAATTGTGTTGAATATTTGGTTAAATAATAGCAGTTGACGTTTGTACTCAAAGTTTTACGCAGGATTTTCATTGATTTCAGTCATTTATAGTGAATGTCTTTCCATTTAAAATATCAAATGACGTGATTTGAAAATAACAAATTGAGTCAAAACAAACTTATTTTAAGCCACTTGCAAACTAATTATTTTGTCGATTGTTTCCTAAACCTTTTAAAAATAACTTATTGATTCATGCAATGACTCTTCTATAGAATTATAATAGAAATTCAGTATAATTAAGAGGTTGATCCGAAAATTATTCTTGGAATATATTATTTCTGAATAAAGTAAACAACAAATAAGAAAGTCTAATATCATTTATTTGATTATTTTTGAATACCAATAAAATCGCTTCAAAAAGTCAATTAAAATTGAATTCGTTTATTTTTCCTAGCATATTCCCGAGTCACTATTAATTCAGTTAAAAGACATTAATAATGCTTCGGATTTCATATCCAATTTTCTGATGACAAACACCGACAATAAATCTACTTATTTAGGATACTTGGAGAGAGGCTTTTCCAGTGAGATTTGATTTAAAATCTTGATTTGCTTTCAATAAAATACTTTCTTTTGAAAGATTCAGAAAATCTATCGAAAGAAGACGTTGATGTCAATCAAGAAAGTAAGTGAATTAGACATTAGTTGTGCAGAAATTGCTTAATGCTATTTCACATGTTTTCTATAGGAAGTAAACTGACTAAATGTAAGCCAAATATATTTCGTTCTCTTGTTTTACCATAAACATATATCCCTAAATTTGCCATCTTAGTGCCCAGAATAGGCAGTCCGGCCGGTTGTATACCTGAGATGAAGGTTATTGAACTTGAACCGTCAGATTCTCACAATGAGTTATATTTCCCTTCTTGTACACGAATTTTCCGGTGCTCTGGTTGTTGTCCGAGTCAACGATTGCGATGCGTTCCTATCAGTACTTCGTTTGAAGACATAACTGTAAGACAAACAAATAATTGCTTTCAATTGAGTTTGTGATTATTGAATGTGCAGGTGATTCGTGTTAAGTACTCTCACATTGAGAAGAAACTTAAGTTTGAGGGCTTCAAAGTGTTCCGAATAGAAAGACACGATAAATGTAACTGTGATTGTATCCAGAAGTCAGACGACTGTTCCTCTAATCAGATATACTCTCAAGACGAGTGTCGATGCCTTTGTGCGGAAACGTCAGAAGCAAATGAATGCCAAAACAGTTATAATAAATATTGGGATCACAACCAATGTCATTGCAAATGCAAATCTGTGCCATTATGTTCAACCGGACTCTTTTTCAATAACAGCACCTGTCGGTAAGGGTCTAATCATTTGCCATTTGAATATATTCTATTTCTAAATTAGATGTGAAGCCGAAGAGGAAGAGCCAAATACTAGTCATTCAGAATCTTCAACGACAGAGCGTTACAGTGGTTTCGAAGTGCACCGGTATGTCGTTGACAAAAGAGTCAGCTCTGAAATAGAAGTTCAAAACACCAAAGGACTGGATATGTTCAAAGTCAAAGGAATTAATCCCGATATCGACGAAGGTTTCCACCAAAATAGTGATTCTTTACAATGAATTCTAATTTTAATACTTTTAAAATACTCTTAAATTTTAGTCATTTTATTCAAAAGAATAATTATTTTTATCAATTTCTATGAAAATTATAAAAAGTTTGGCCTTAATTCAAAATTTAAATATAAGTTTCTATTCATTTGATTTGAATAATAAAAAGATGAGATTTCGATACTATCAACATTTTCTATGAAGGTTTTTTCTGATTTTTCTGCTGTTTTTCCACAACTCTTGTGAGAAATCTCTTTTTTTCACTCAATCTTTGAGTTTTAATCGTTTCTATCGCTGTCTCCAGTCTTATCCGTGAAAATACCAAGTATAAAATTAACAAACAAAAGAATACGGCTGAAAGGGCCAACATATTTGGTAATAAGAGATGAAAGTTATATTCCGCCGGAAATTTTGGCCTAAATTTTAGAAAAAAGGATATTATTTACTTAAAATGTCTGAATTAGTTGTAAAGTAGTTTTTTACACATAAATTGAGTTCATTTCACTGATCCCTAAGACAAAGCTGATGCACATCAGTCCCAACACTGTATGTCCGATGTTCTTATGAAACTTTATAAAACTTTCCAACTTATTTCCCAATTGTTTTAAAGTCAATGATATTATAAAATAAAAGAATGCCGACAAAAACTGGATCATCATTAGTAATGTAGCGGCTGTGCCGTACCAACAATGAATTGAATAGAAATGCTGTGCGATTTTACTGCTCCAAATACCAGTGGCCAAAGTGAATATTGGGGCTAAACTCAAGACAAGTGCCATTCCGTTCATAAAACCATGGATTAAGATAATGAATACAGGTTTCAAGCCATAGTTAGAGCTGAGTCGCGGCACTAACAGCGCTAACAAATACAAATAATTTTAGATCCGAATAGCTTTATGAAAGAGTGAAAGCATTACAAAAGCCAATTAAGATTAAAACTGCTGTCATTATAAAGGGATGATTTTCAATGAAGAAGTGATTGACAGCCGTTTTGTAGTCATATTTAACTTCAATATTCCAAACGTAGAACTTTATTGTAATTATAAGTGTTATTATCACCGAACAGATCACTAAACTTATTGAATGCAAATAGAAACCCGAACCCGTCGGTAACCAATTCTTCGATTGCATTTTTCAGTTATGTTTTTATTTAAGTATTCGACTGAAAATTGACTCATTTTATACAATTCAAAAATCCAATTGCAATAAGAAGAGCGTGAATCACATTAGATGTTAGCCCTGAAAATCTGATTCCATTGAGACAACTGTGGCATCATTTCAGTGCCAATTATTCTGATCCGACTGTATTCAGCAAATTAATTGCCTCTCATCTGATGACATATTAATTGAGTTATCTTTAAATAACTGGTCCTCTCTTATGTATTCCAATGACTCTCTTGTTCTGTGGTCGTAAGCCATAAGTCTTTTGAGGATTCGAATAAAGTGAGAGCTCGACTCGTCTTCGACAAAGTTATGCCGACACTGAACTTGGAGCCGATGGACGAGTCTATCGTTTTGATCTGATTTTCGACCTCTAAGGGCGGGTAATAATCAAAAGTGGGGAACGGGTAGTATGTGGTCAGCATAACAAACAGAGTCTAAATTGATCTATTGCCCAGATATCACACTTTCTGATGTCATCCATAATTTCCTTTTTGAGGACTTCTGGTGCCATAAATTCGGGTGTAGCGCAATACCCTCTGGCCTTTTTCAAAGCACGTTTACACCTATCGACACATGAACCAAAACAAGTTACAACCCATTTAATGGACCTTTCCAATCAGTATCATCAAGTTCAATAACTTTAATCAAAACTTGCCATAAATAATATACTGATATTTTATTTCAAATTTAAATTTGGAAAACTGTATTTGAAATGTGGCTAAAATTTGATCGGAAAGAATACAAAGTGTTTTGTCTGCAACTGAATGTCTTATCGTAATTTAGATTGTGGCAAATGTCAGTTTATTAGATTAGTATTTGAAACTTGCTTAGACACAAATTCAAGAAAATTATTTATATACGTATTTATGACAATAGATGTCGACTTCTATCAATTTGTTCATTTCATTCATTATATTCTGGAGAATACGAGAAAACATTCAGTTGTGAACTGCAGTCAAAACGCTTTGTGTGCTCTGCCATCAAATTTGAACCACATTTGAATTTAATTAATTTTAAATACAATCGACTGATAACATGTCTGCGAAAGGAGTTGCTGTGTTGAAGGGGGACTCCAATGTGTCCGGCACTGTCCGTTTTGAGCAAAAGGTATTACCCCAACACTTTCCCCTCAATTATCCCCTTTTTTAGTCATTTTATATTTTTAAATGTTTTGCTTTGAAATTAATTGAAAAATTAATAATCGCTTTGTAATGAAATATATATTTTCTACGTTTTAATTGAAATCAATTATAAATTTGTCGGTATTTGAAGGAAATTGAGAGCAAAAAATAATTTGTTTTCAAAATGTACTAAACTTGTACTCTGATTTGACCGTCTTTCTCTTCAATATATTTGAATCAATCTAGCAATTTAACCATTTTGAATATTAACCTTAAATTACCATGAGACAATTCGATTTTCCAACCAAATATAATTGACCCTAAAAGTATTTTGGTATTAAAATACAATATTGTTACAACTTTTTAACACAGGTCTCTGTTTGAATGGAAATAAGGTATTAATCTTCAGTTTAGCCTTCAGTTTGTCCTTCAATTTATTGTCAAATAATTTAATCATTTATTCAATAAATTTATCTATAAATTTATTTTTGAAAACTCTTCAGACTATCAGTCATTGTATTTAATTAGAAGCTTTAATGCAATACATAATTGAAATGTCATTTAAAGGGCTCATCAGTTGTTGTCACCGGAACTGTCACTGGACTGACTCCTGGCAAACATGGATTCCATGGTTAAAATATTTGTAAATATTGAGTCTTTCAATAATATATTGTCTTATTTTAGTCCATGAATTCGGTGATAATACGAATGGCTGTACGAGTGCCGGCCCTCATTACAATCCACACAAGAAGGAGCATGGAGCACCTACTGACGAGAACCGACATGTTGGTGACTTGGGAAATATTGAAGCAGACGCCAGTGGTGTGGCTCAGGTCAATATTGAGGACAAGCAGTTGTCTTTGTCAGGCAATCTCTCTATTATTGGTCGTTCTCTGGTTGTGAGTGTCCCTCCATTTGTTATTTTAGTTATATTTGGAGCCTTTTTTTATCAATTTGTATGATTAGGTTCACGCAGATGTCGATGACTTGGGAAAAGGTGGACATGAGTTGAGCAAAAGTACCGGTAATGCCGGTGGAAGGTATGCCTAATGTTTGTGCAGACATTTAATTTTGTATTGATTGAAATATTGTTTACAGACTTGCGTGTGGTGTCATTGGTCTGACCAATGCTTAGACCTGTGCTAATGGCTTCCAATCAAGAATTCTTTTACATTAATATCAATGTTTGAACCAATGGTTTGATTTTAATTTTTATACAAACGATTGATTTTAGTCCCGTTTCAGTTAATTTTCCAATAAATCGATTAAATTTTAAAAGTAATGTTAATAGTTTAAATAACTGAATTTCCATAAAATGGGTCAATTGACAGCACTCAAAATACAACCAGGCAAATTAGGCAATGAGTAGGGCTCCGCCTAATGCGAGTCTAGAAGAAGCAAAAATAAAATTAGACGGAGACTAAAACAGTACAAATATTTGAGCACTATATGTTCCGGTATGTGTTGGAGTTGATCACTCTATTTTATGGCGGTTCCTGCAAAGAGCAGATGTCCTCATATTTGTGGCGCGAATCGGGTCTGTTGTGATGATTGTCAATATTTTTTATAATTAGTTTTTGGCTTATTTTGCGATTCTTTTCTTCTCTGATTATTTTTTTCTTTTTGTTCGCATTTTTCAAACTGATTTATTGATGACTTTGGTCTCCAAACGGAACTCCTGTTTGGAGACAACTTTAATGAGAGCGACGGGTATTTTGATGGCATCCTTTTCAAATTTTTAATTTAATAACAATTTATTGATAGAAATTTTATTTGATTTCATGGTTTTGTACAAAATATAAATTCTTATTTGACATCAAACAGATTGTCATAAATACCAAAACTTAAATTGAGATCTTTTTCTTCTTATGGTCTTATGTTTTACAATAAATGAGTTAAACATTTATAATAAACTACATTAATATCAATATATGGATCGTATATAAAACAGTTTTATATAAACATAAACTCAGTGTTAAACTTATGTTACAATTGTCTCATCATTTCTGGAAATTTACTCAACGATTAGAATACGATTAGAATATGAAATACCAAGACATATTCTGTTCTAATGGACAGCATTTAGAATTGAGAAACGGGTAAGGTCAGGTTTAGAAGACGTTAGAATTGACTATCCTGTTCAGTTTGAATACTTTGCATTGGTATCCCATACTCAAAACAAGTGAAGATCCTATTATTTCTTTTATTAAATGCTATGATTTAACAGAAAAGTCGATAACTCTTTTTATAGGAGACTTATGTTTGGCTACAATTATGTGTCGATTGGTTTGTAATAATTTATAAGTAATTTGTAAAATGTATTGAAATCGTCACAGACTTGGAGTAAATCTTATCTAAAAGTTTGTTTCAATAGACATATAAAATGGAGTGACATTTGGAAAACCATTCAATTGCTTATCGGGTGGATATGGTCTGAGTTGTACTCGAATTATCTCTAAAACTGGCAGAAGTCGAAACACTACCACTACTGAGTCGCTGTTGATTACGGAAAACTGTGTTCTGAAGAGTGCGCTTCCATTTGTCGGCGGTGTCCCGCAGTTTGGATAACCACGTGATCTGCAACACAAACACTATTTCATCTGATTCTTCAATTATTTAAATGTTGACAAACTTTAGTGCTTTCAGCAGTACATTGAAACGTATGGATTGTCACCACTTGTTGGAAACGATTCAGACAAACCAACACAAACATATTCTTTAGATTTGTGGCTAAAACAGACATTCAACTGATTAGAAAAATTGTTCTTTTTGTCTAAACATTGGTTTAACCGAACCTTCATTGTTGGCCACATCGTGAATGTAGAACCTGTCCAAAGACAGGGGCTGTTTGTACACAACATATTTGAATAGTCCTTCGTGAGAACCGGTAAAACTGCCTCTACTGCAAGTGGAGGCCCACTTCTCTGATAGCGTCGATTGCTGTGCAGTGAAGAGGCATTTAATTAGTATCCCAAAGCTGACAACGGCTCACCTTTTTATGCAATCCCTTCTTTCTTCTGGTAATTATAAGCATATCGTCGAATAAAATGACGTACATTTCAATTGGTTTTCCGCTGTCCAGTATATGTATGGGTCCCTCCAGAATGATCTGTCGTCGAGGACTGACTATTAGTCGTTCGCACGGCTGCTTCGAAAGGGGACCCTTCAAAAACTGATCAATAATACTGTTATTCGCACCAAATGTTACACTAAATTGAATTTCAATGAACTTTTTCACACAAAATGATAGACTATTTGGAAGAATATATTTCGCTTCACTTTTGAGTGGAAATTGCTTTTGAATTGAGTTTAAATGTGAGAGAATTTGAAAACATATTTGAGCCGTAAATATACCGTCAATTTATGGCAATATTTTAGAATAAATGTTCGACAGTTTTGCTACTCTTTATCAGAAAACCTGTTTTGATGATAAAGTGGACTCAGAAGTCAAACACCCGATTCAATCATTTTGCCATTAATCTGTCTGATATTTTCTAAATTCTAACCATCTAAATTTTAAGCCAATAATAACCCAAGTACTTCGTTTTAAATTTTACATGGTAAGGATGATTAATTTTGAGCATTAATTATCCAAAATATTATCATGATGATGGCCAAAAACCCCCATTTTGTTATTTATTTTAATAAATTTAGTTATAAAATCTTGAATAGTAGCTTAATTGCAGCTTGTTAAATCTTAAAATGACCGGAAATAAACGTATTTAAGAACAAAAGTGTTGAAAATTGGGGTCTCTTTCCTGCCGCCATTTTTCAAATATGTTAGTCTTATGATAATTAAGTTTAAATTGTCTTAAATTCAATTTGGGTTTTTTGAGAAAAATTTATAGCTTCTCTCCGATACATTACAATTTTATTTTGTTCCTTTTAGAGAGAGAGGGTCGTCATTACAATTCATCTCACTGATAATCTGAGCCTGGCTAATTAATCTTGATTTTCATTAAATTTCTTAGAAAAAAATTCATTTAATTATTTTGAATTTCTTGAAATGTGATGAAAATGTTTTCAACAATTCATTGGTGACTTACGGTATAAGTTAACTCTAATTTGGCAAAAATAAAAATTAAATTTCAACAAAAACTGCAAGAAATATGATAAACAAGAGATTAAAAGGACTGGTATTTCGTAACTCCGGTCTCTTATTTGACTGATTTTCAGATATACCTAAACCTTAAGTATTTGACAACTAATGAGTCATTTGTAATGAGGTATAGAATGATTGGAAACAAAATACAGAGATTAAGGACTTATATTTACTTCTGGAATGAAGACTTTGGGATCTAGGTCAAAAACTGATGGCCACACTATATTGCGTTGTATTTCTAGTAGCCGTTCAAAGTTCTTAAGCCATTTCATTTTGTCATCCAATTCTCGCAAAGAATTCTCTTCGGCCTCTATTATCGATGATATCATTTCCTTTTCATTGAGATCTTCGGTTCGATTTTCGATGTCTTTCAATATTAATGGGACGCGCATTATGTGCTGCACCGGCGATACCAATAAGTCAGTCAATTGCAACTTTTTGCACCGGGAGTCTCGATTACACCACTTGACATTCAAATGAGACAATACAAAGTATTCCATTAAATATCAGTTCAGTGGACAGTCAGTTCGGAAAATGAAAATTTTATGCAGAGTTTGTGCAAAACATAGACTACTTTGACTTCAATTTGAATAATGATTTGAGGAAATGATTGAAAACACCTTTGAATTGGATTTTGCGAGCTTTTCAATAATAGTACCTTTTTATAGATTCGGAAGTTTGGGCCTACATTTCAATCAACACTTTTTCCAATCTAATTATGAGATGAATTCGTGGTTTTCCTATCAGTGCTTTCATTATATGGGAAAATAAATTATTTTTTGATCGATTTTTGTGCCATTCATGTGATTAAACAGAAATCGGTTCGACTGATCGCTAACACAATGGAGACGCGATTCTCGAGTATTTCGATCAAAGGAATCAATAGATTGTATGCCACAAACGATTGCACTGTTTGTCAATCAAGAGGTTGTCACAGAAACATTAGGAATTGGGATTCGCCTCTTATTCTAGACTTTTCCTGGATTTCCTTTTTCATGTGCTCATCGATTCTTATTAAAGGAATATTCTTTTGTTCACTCAAATCAATTTCTGTCCAAAAATATTTGTTTTGATATTCTGGGAAAACATCAATTTTAAGCTCTACTAAAGACTATCCAAATAATGACTGTTTCTACTAAAATGATGGTTAAGTCATTACACAATTCATATGAAATTCTTTTGAAATCAATTAAATTAGTCGTACAACTTTTCATTTTCTAATTTATTTATAATTAAGGCATAAATTTCAATTTCCTATCAAAAGAGTCTTCCGAAGGCATACCTTTTCAAACTCATTGAACTCGACCTGTCGTCGAAGCGTTTCCAAATAGTTGAGTGCATTGATATAATTCAATGTATAACGATGGTAGGCCTGAGTCAGGGAAGTAGCTTTTGAGCTCTGCAACAATACATGATCGGAATAAATGAATTGGACATAAAATGAAATTATTATCACAAGAAATACGGATAAAAGTCATTTTTGACAAACAGTTGAGTCGAGCACTAAGCGGATTAAGTACCTTTTGAAAGAGTCGTATTAAGACTTCTGTCGGATTCAGTTCAGTCCCAGAATTGGTGTATTGAAGGATGACATTGAGAAACTCTTTGCAGAAGGCATAAGTGACACAGCACAGTTCGTCCAAATTGCCGAACAACACTTCCGGTTCGGCGAACATTGCATAGCCCTCCACTTGGATCTTCTTCAAAGGCTCCATAAATACATTCTTCATAACCATTAAGTGGTCGTAAAGAAAGACACTTTCACTCTGGAATAGGTCCCAAAGTGCTTCCCTCCTCTTGTGCTCTGAGCGGGTTATCATTATACTGCTTCGGGCACTACTCAGGGCTGACGAGTGCGGTGGCGATACATTCAAATCTGCCGAATCAAAACTTTCAGTGATGTCCTGTGACTCGAGACTAAACTGATTGATTGGACCACGACTTAGACGGCGAATGTCTATATTGACGGGCGCCACACAACTGTGACTGCGAGTCGAGTGAGCGGTTATGGCCAACTGGTTGTCTTCGTTGACATCACTTGAATTAGTGCTGTCAAAAGTCTGGGTTCTAAGCAGTTGTTTCCTGTTAGGCGAAGGCGGCGGCGGATGTGTGATAACCACTGCGCTGTTTCCCGGAATCGACAAATTGGTCTGACCTGAAGAGCGGCGGCTTTCACTCGAAGGTTGAGATAGACGATAACCTGAGACCATTGACGACCCAGATGCTCTCCTTTCTTCAAACAGGGATAAGAAGTCATTCCACGCCAAACCCTTCCATCAAATAAAACATTTATGATTCGAAGCGATTGTTGAAAGTGAGAGCTTTGAGTATTACCTTATATTTGGAGAGTTGTTCGTCAACGAAAACGGACGGTTGGAGAGTAGAGAGCACTTCTTCGAGACCACAGAGCGAGTCGGACTTCCCTCGACCAGACCTGTCAAACTGGACGCACATATGGACGGACAGAGAAGGAAATGCAAGAGAGACACAGAAATGCCAAAAGTGACCGTCAAATACAAAGACAGAACCCGTACATGACATCAATGACACCATTACAGCACAAGAGAAGAGTTCGGGTCAGCCATAGAGAGGATAGAAATATGTATTAACCGTTTGATGACTGCATGCGGGAAACACCGAAAGGAATTAACACTTACCAGCCTTAGGAACGAGAATCGGTTGCCTTTTCGTGACGAGTCTATAACACAAATGCTATAATTATCATCAATTCGGACACTAATTACTCTATTGATATGATTTGTATTAATTCAGTCATTGATAACAATCTCTATAGAGAACTATCAAAGCAATGACTGCTAAATACGACAGTTATCTAAACATATAATTCAATTGGGACTCAGATTTATTGACTTCAAAGGAAAGTCGAGCACACATTAAGCCAATTGAAGCTGAGTTTATGTCTTAGCGCTAAAGGAAACAGACAATGAATACCTTCGCCGACTGCCAAGCATTGAGTCGATCCGTCAAAGTTATCTATTGAACAAAATAATACCAAAAGAAATAAATTAAAAGCAATTCTCAATCGAATAATCAATTATGTGTTTTGGTCGACACAAATGTTATCGGAAGTCATTATATTCCCATAATTTATATGAGAGTATCGACAAAATGAGTGTAAATAAAGGAAGACTTACCCAATAAGTTATTCCTTTGAGTTAAAACTTTACTGTAAACCAATAAATCTCCTGAATATCGTCCACAGAGATACAAAAATATTAAGCAAGGATGAGCTGCGAGAAGAGAGTACCTGGACAGATCTGCATCGGAGGAATCACTACAATAGAACTTCGGCGTCGATTCTTATGATTAACGGGTTCTCCCAAACTGACATCAAATCAATAATTTTACACAGAGTTGCGAATAATATTTGATATGAAGCTCACAAATTTGTGTTTTGATTATTGTTCGAAGCGTTGTGCTCGAGGTCCTCACCAGCGCTCTCATAGCCGTCGGTTATAAGCTTTGGGGGAACCAAAGCTCTTCTCCTATGCAGAGCTGATGGAGGTGGTTCATCGTGTAGGGTCTCTTCTTCACGTTCACTTTCGACTCCATCTCCTTTGCGGCCGAGCGCTGAAAGTTTTTTGAAGACAGGGTTAGCATCCGGTCCCTAAACAACAAATCTATATTAAATTCTGGTGAAAAATATATAAACAGAGAGTAGAATATTCACAACAAAACTGACTGTCAATAAACGCATTGCAAACAAATTCAAGCAATTGTTCCCTTTTTTTATCTGATTTTCTGAAATAACTTCTTTTGAATGAATGTCTACTAAACCAACAAAAAACTGAGTAACGCTTCGATAAGAATAATGTTTGACTAAAAACTTTCTTTCGATTGTGTTCTCGATTCGTCTTAGTCTTACATCAGAATATAAAATAGTTTGTATGGAAGTACTGTCCGCTCGACATATGAAAGATAAGGCATAAAACCAGGAAGAGTTCGTTATTGAGGACGAAAATGGGATGTCTTTCTTCAAGTTTGATATGTTCACAAAAAGCGCATCCATAATATATGATAGGAGTGACCAAAGGAGAGCTTGTCATCAGAATCAATTACTAGCTATTAATGGTTTCGATATCAAATTCTGATATCAAACATTTTTAAAACCATGCGAAAAAATCTTTAGTTTAATCATGCTTGACCATTACGGTGTTTGCAATCAACAATGAAAAGACATGGTAAAACTCTTTCCTCATACTCAGCATTCACATTTTTACTGAAAGTAAAAAGTTTTTACGATGATGCCACCAAGTTTCAGAGTATATAATTTCATTGCAACTATGTCTCCTTTCCTACTCCATCGGGGATCCCTTACTATTGCCAGGGTATAATTTTTCAAAGAGTTTAGAAAATTTGACAATATATAGGAATATTGTCGAGGTGGGTAATTTAAATAATTTATATATTCAATTAGACGCTATCATCGTTCTATAGTATTCATCGAATACTTGTTTTTGATCTTAGAATGGGTTTTGGGTGGAGTCGTGACAAGAAAGCCATTAAAGGTATTCATTACTTTTCTTAGACAGATGTTTGTGACACCGATCGCGTTATTATTGATTGAATGGTTATACTCGCCATCTCTGAGCTCTCTCTCGCTCTCTCTCTCCCTCTCTCTCGCCCTCTCTCTCGCTCTCTCTCCCCTCTCTCGCTCTCTCTCTCGCTCTCTCTCCCTCCCCCTCTCTCTTGCTCTCTCTCCCCTCTCTCTCTCCCTCTCTCTCTCGCTCTCTCCCCCCTCTCTCTCTCCCTCCCCCTCTCCCTCTCTCTCTCAGCTCAGGTGTGTAATTATGTCGACGAATGTCGTGACAGACATATAGAAGACAATCAGACACAATGATGGCTAAAAGTTGTTGCCATTCGTGACATAACATATTTTTATTTCTGTCGTTTGCGAAGCGAAACATTCGTTGAATGAAATCACAGATTTATTACATAATCCGAACTTTGTATTAGAAGTTGAGAAACTTCTGAGACAACACTTCAGATCAATATACCGGAGAATGACACCAATAATGGGTCACTAACTCATGTCATCACATTTTCATTTTTTAGAGACATTGGAAAACAACTTAACAAAGTTTTTTAAAATCTTGATTAACCATATTATCTGAATTTTAACTATGCTTAAAGCAATAACTTGTTTTTGATTGAACAATCTTGAAAAACGTCCCGCTTCATATTTATCATAAAATGAAGGCGGATACTCAAGCTCAGAATATTCTAAAAAGTTTATAAATGATATTTTACTTAAACTCAAATACCACTAAAATTCAAAAACATTTAAAATCTTGTCACCCAACCTGCCTAGAACAAATAAACATCAGAATATAGCCAAAACATTCAAAAGTCATTTTCATTTATTCTATACTTAAGAATCGATTTTTGAAATAAAAATCATTCATAAATTGAAATAAAAGAAAAAATAATTTCATAAAAGAGTAAATAAAAAATAAAATTGGAAAATACACGAATCATATGATTTGATTAAAGCTAACCATAAAATCAATACAAACACTGAAAGAAAATCCCAAAAGAACTATTCTAAATTCAACATGATTCCTACAATACACTTTAGACTATACATTTTTTATAAACATTAATCTTGGTAAAAAACGAGAATTTTTTCAAAGTATCATTTAAAATGGCATTAATTAAAAATAGATGACTTTTTAGAAATTTAAAATTTGACAGTTTATCTTTAATTCAAATTTAAATTAAATATTAAATTTAAGAGAAAAAAGTGTAAATTTAATAAGAAATGTTGAAAATGATTGTCTGGCAAAATGTTTGAATCGAGGTAAAGAAAATTCTTTAAATTTATTTCAATTTTTTTTATGAGACATGAAATTATTCCCAGATTAGTTCAACTCAATGATTACGTCAAGAAAAATGAGACAATTGGGTAGTTGTATAAGTAACAAAATCTTGGAGTCAATTCTTGTTATAATTTGTAATCTCAAACATTTTTGAAGTGTGTCTGCATTTCATATCATTTTCGAAGTCAAACCGAATTCCAATCGATTCCGTCTTTTGTATGAAACCGAAATCCAATAAAAATACTTGAATTCCAAATTAAAGATTCAATTATTGGAACTGATTTTGTTCAGAAAGTCTTCAGATTTTTTTTGAATAGAAAAATACAGAATTCATTCTTTCAACAAATATCTGAAATTCTTTGTAAGTCGAAAAAACTTTTAAAAAATGAGAGAAATAATAAATATTGTGTAATGACTTACATTTTTATAGAAATGTATATAATTGACGGCATAATAGATGGGAAATGTGGAGAATCTGGTCGAACAAAAACAAATGGGTTGGTTCAGGTTAATCATAAGAGCTCTCCATTTCCAGTAGAAGCCGTCATATTGACTAAAGTTATTGAGGATCGCACTTTTCATTGCCTCCAATTGCATGTCTCGTATATAATCCGAATCAAATATCGGTTTTTGTGGAGCCATTTATTTAGTCATAAATGCATTGATTTTTTGCTTCTTGTTATACACTCTATTCGGAAGCTGACTATCAAATCAAATGGAATATTATTTATATATTGATACCAGTCTTCGTTCAATATTTTGATCAGAGCTCAGGGAATAGAAAATGACAGCAAAACGAGTCGCTATTTATCATTAGATAAAGTGAATGATTAAAAACTCTGACAAAAATATGCTTCTGGGAAAGCACTTAATAGTGGTGTCGGCCATCGGTTGCTAGGATTTGCACCATTTGCCACCACTGGAGTGGTATTAATATGCCATAAGTCTCATAAAACACGTAATACTTTGATAATCATCGGCTAATATCCAGTTAAAGCCCAAACATTTTTTCGATTAAAACTTTGTTATTGAAAGTCAATTCACATGATTTGAATGCTTAAAGACAGGAGAAGATACTCATAATTTAAACAAAGACTTTTTAACAGTTTTTTATCTCTTTTTTATTGTGTCAGAAATTTTGTATTTTATTTCAAAATTAAAAATCAAAAGAATTATGGCTTCAAAAAAAATAGGCTCTTCTTCTCCTATTTCCCTTCTATTCCTTTTTTATTCTCAAAAGTAATTTAATTCTTTTGTTTGAGAGATAATGCTTTTGTCTGCAAATTCATGTGATCTAAAAATTGCAGGGATTCTGATTCTGATAGAAGACTTGGGAGAATTGAAAACATTTGTCGTGATTTACATATAAAAGGCAAATATTTGAATTTTAATAAAATTACTGCAGACTTGTTGGAGTTGAGTCTCATTGAAAGCAAATATTTTCGAAAAACACATTTGGATGTCGATTGAAAAGTCTTATGAAATTTTCATACAATATTTGATTCTTCAAATTGGAAAAAAGTATAAAATATGTTCGATTCAAAAGTTTGAGTCTTGTGATGTTTGAAGAAACTTGGTAAAATATTTTCAATTTTTATCGAAAGCGCTCAACGAAATAGTCTTCAAACAAAAACTTTCGATTACTTTTGGCGTATATTTGAACTGAAACAAGACACAGATTTTTTCTATCGCAGAGTACTTGGGAAATATTGAACACAAATATAGAAGATATGAACATTTTATGCCTTTCATCACATTTTGAGCGAAACAATATATGCTGAGAATCTCTGCGCTCTATTCATGTGATTTACTCAGAAATTTATTTCGAGAAATGAAATATTATATAAACAATTGTATGAAAGAAATTTCTCTTCTATTCAAAAGTGTATATATTTTGTGCACAAATATTTGAAACACTGTGAGGGAAGCCATACACTTGTCTTTACTTAATATCATTTTGCTCTTAAAGAATATGAAATAAATTTATAGAAATTTTAAAGGAATACCAAATATGAAGCTGAAAATGTGTCTTCAGTGCAGCACATGGTTCCCAAAACAATCACTATTTTTTAGAATTTAAACTTTTATAATAAAGAGTCTATTTATTTAAAAAATAGATTTTGAAAAAATATTTTTAAAATTTAAGATCTACAGTCCAAGTCCATTATAATTAACCTGACGAATCAGATAAATTAGTTGATTATATTCAATTGTTAATACAAAAGGGATTTTGAATATTAGACTTAAGAAATATGTCTATTTATTGGTATTAAGGGTTAAAATCAATAAAAATAAATTGAATCTCTAAGTAATTATTATATTTTACTAATTTAATTAAATAGCTAAAAAAATTGAATATTTATTAATAATAATTTGTTTAACTAAAAGATTAATATCAACCTTAAAAGTGGTTTTTTAAGAAACAAATTTTCAATTCGAATTTTAATTCGAGTAAAACGTTTAAAGAATAACTAAATGTTTATTTTTCTGAAAACATTAAAACTTTGGTCACATGTAATCCAAAACAAAATTTCAGGGAATTTTTTAAAGTTGATTATAGGACTCAAATTATTACTATTTATCAGAGATGGCCATTAAACATTTTTTTAGTAGGGGAGGGTATGGGGAGGGGTATTTGGCCAAAGTATTGGGGGGTATTGGGTGGGGTAAAATGGCGGACGGAAGTAGGGATGGAAAGGGCCATTTTCTTCTAAAATAAGCTAATTTCCGATGTTTTAAGCTTAAATTAGCCTAAACGAAATACAGCCCCGTATTGGCCACCTCTGATACTAACGGAAGACTATATGAAATTATGAAAATATACTATGTTTGACGTTGATTGTAATAGACTTAGACTGTAGTTACATTTTTGAGATATATTGTTTTACAAAGAATTCTGATATTTGTATGCAGGATGCATAGAGAAAGTCATTTAATTTCATAGAATTGAGATTGATCTTGTGTAAAAGTTTAGAATGTGAACGTTCAAAATTTTCTTTAAAGTAAGTCTAGGAAAAAATTCTTAATTAAATGATCTTTGACTTGGTTAATTAGACTTAGCAAGAACAAAATTGTAAACTTGAAGCTCTACACGAAAATGTCATTCTAGAAAATATTTCATAGAAAGATGAAATTCTTTACCTTTTTTACTTTGCTATAATTTCACTCAAATTGCGTCAATGTTTTGTTAACCCTTAAAAGTCGACATTAAAGACTAACACTGGAAACTTTTACCAATTCATATTTAAAAGCCTAAAACGACAAATTATCTATTAAATTTCAAAAATTATTATATAATACACATACAGTA
>JAQIWP010000323.1:0-29225 GCA_034695525.1 Euzetes globulus
CATAGAGTTAGCATTGCCATAGAGTTAGCATTGCCATAGAGTTAGCATTGCCATAGAGTTAGCATTGCCATAGAGTTTAACAAATCTATTGATTGCAAAATAATTGACTGAAATTTTAGTTAATAGTTAAATTAATAGAATAGTATCTTCAATGATTTTCTAAGAAAACGAACTCTAAAATCACTAAAATCTTTTAAACAATTGAAAATAACTGATTATTTGCAATAAATTGCTGTATTTTATGCAAAATAATGTGATTTAAAAAATTACCTATTTATTTGAATAAAATGCCAGTATAGTCAACATTCCTCTATAGTCAACAGACTCTCCAAATCAAAACTATACTAAAAAACAATTGCTAATAGAGTGTACACAATTAGAGCACTGGTGGTACAGTATGTTTCACTTGAATCAGTGTTTGAATATGTGTTCACAAGTTCAACAAACTTGTGAACTTTCGAAGAAGTGCTCTTCCAGTTGCCAAACGGCTTTGCACAACCGGTAGAGCATAGAATACAGTCTAACTTGTATTATATATACAAATAATCTCTCATTTTAGTAATAGTTAGAAATTCTTTCCAGGTCTATAATGGGTCCTGGGTGATAAATTCCTTTGCGAACCAGACCCTAGGTATACCTACTAGCATTCAATTTTATAATTTTAAATCGCATTTGAGTTTTGAATATAATTTCAGACGACTTTTTATAGGCAGAGAAGAGAAGAGAAAATACTTAGAAATTAGATTCAAATATTAGAAGAAATTCAAAATTAAATGAAATCAAAAGACATCAGATTATATCAAAATTTTAAAAAATGACAATTCTAGTAAAAGTCGATTCAAATTTTGAAATATTAGACTAAACTTTGTTTTATTTCGTAATTCTTTAGTCTCTTTCTGGACAGGGCTTCACATCTGGAATGTCGAGACTCTGACCACTCTTTGACTCGTCATTCAATTGATAGCTTTTATCGATTTCAGAATCGTTGGAATCATTCTCACAAAGCCGTAAATCTGTGCTCAAATTCGAAGAAAAATTCTCAATAAATGTTGGCTTTGTATCGGAACAGTTCAGTGATGTTTCCCATTTGCTGTACGACTCGTCTGAATACGTATAATAACTCCCAGACTCTTCCTCTTCAGAAGTATAGCACAGTCTTTGACTCCCAGTCACTGAATCAGCACATTTTGAGGAATCGATAGAAATCAGTCCCAAACTCGACGACCGAATAGTGGCGTCCATTTCTTCACTCGATTCTTTGGATTCACTCGAATATTTGGAAACCACAGATATTTTTATTGATAAGTCTGAGAAAATCGATTCTTTATTTTCATTGAATGTGATGTGACTGTAAAGAGTGACACCAGATCCAGATGTGATAATTGAAATGGCGCTCTTTGAGTCCGACACTTCTTCTAAGGTTTCAAAAGAATTTTGTTTTCCAGACATTTTTGAATTGAAATAATTGGGTTGAATTCTCGCGCAAATTGCAAAAGAATTCAATTGCTTTGTAACAGACTTTCATTTGATTCACACAATTGTCTTAAAAATGAGTTTAAATCAGTATTTGTCTTACATTATCGCTTCTGGTGTTTTTATCGGTGGCTTTTGGACAATGATAATAGTTAATTTTTTGGTTCCACCAGAAATCTATTATTGGGACAAGATGATGGACAAATGTAACCAGGCTACAGCCAAATACGTTTATATCATTCGATTCATTTTCGGCAAATTCAGGGATACGTTACAGTTGTCAAAGACAACCTTCACAATTGAGGTGATGGACGGCGACAAAGCCATGATTACCCTCACTATAAAACCAAATCAGATGATGGCTTTCATTCCCGACAAACCAAACGGTGGATTAAATACCGTTCGTTTCTTAGTGTATCGGAAGGAACCTCTTCTCAACATTCAACAAGTTATTGTCAATCATAACGGGTCGGGCACTTTTAATGTGACCTATATTGAAATACAAGACATGAACTCAACAGAAGCTAACATCGGTTATATCGGAGTTCCTATTCATAATCTGTCCAAAGATAAGGCAAAAATGACTCAAACATTTCCGTCGGCGACCAAAGAGAAGCGGATTATTGAAAAGGAATTGAAGCCTTCCCTCACACTTCTGGGTATTGAGTGGGGAATTCTCTTCTTTTTCGTTATCAATCTTCAGTTTCTTCTTCCTATTTATCTGATTCCGTGTCCATCGAAAGTGTTTTGCAGCGACTATAGCGATGGCTTTGTTTCGTCAATTTTGGCCGGAATAACTTCTGCAACTATAGGAGGAGTGGTATTCATTGGCCTCTGTTTCCTCCATCGATATGTCATAAAGAAAGGATTGTTCGAAGGAATAGAATTCTGTTCTACAATTCGATGCATTTTTCTTAGTCTTGTCGTCTTTTTGGGAATCATCTTCGGATTGGTAGGGGCTGTGATGGGCAGCCAAAACAGAAAATTTCCCAAAACTAATGAGGCACTAATGTTCCACGAGGCCTTTTGGGCCTTTGCCTTCGGGATCAGTTTACTCATCCTTACATCTGTTTATATCGCAATATTTGCAGCCATCGGCTATTGTATTGGTTTCTGCAGACAACCAATAGAAACCTCCAAACTTATGGGCGCAGAGGCCGTCACCACAAGAACTGACACTGATTTGGAAGCAGAGAATTCTGATCAATATATCAATGCTATACTAAAGGGCAACACAAAAGTCAAATCCATTTCTCAATACACTGGACTAACATCAAAAGCACAGCAAACCTCGTCCGCACCAACACCTAAAGGCCCTTCAGCCCCCGTCAGTACTTCCAAGGCAACCAACACTTCCAAGAGTGCCGTTTCTAAGACTTCCAAAGGAAAGTCTGTTAAGAAGAGTCCTTCCACTGAATCGGAGGACGGCGAGGGATATTACCAACAGCTGATGAAAAAACATGGAAAAGTCAAGTCTGTCTCCCAATACAAGGGACCCGCAAAGTGATGTCCACTCTTATCTCTCAATTGTCTGATTATTTGCTATTAATTAATGTAATTCTTATCCTTTTTTGAAGACAATAAAAATTCTTCGTTTATTAGTTTTGAGAAATTAAAAATAAAAACGAATAAAAAGTCACAAAAAAGTGTTTTATCTAAAAATTGAAGTCAAGAAGTAATGGTTTGAATAGTTGTGTCATTTGATGAAAGAGTTGTAATATTCGTCTTCCAATTCATACAATTCGAGAGCGATTTCGTGGCGAAGATTCACTAATTTGTGGCCAATTTCGTTGACATTCAATAGATTTGTTTCCACCCTTTCAGAGATGGATTCGTTAATCAGAGGGAAACTGTTAGATATGAAGTTTCTGCAGCGACTGAACGGCTGAACGGCTGAACGGCTTTGCATTTCAATTGTTTGTTATATTGTCTGTGACTTTGGGGATATTGACGCCAGACGTCACTCCTTTACACAAATGAATTGCAGTAATCCTTAAGTTTTCATTCAATTGTTTGAAAGTCTCGTGAATTTACAAATCGATTCAAACTTTTAAAAGAAAAAGAATTCAGTTTAAAACCGTTACAACCGTTCATTAACCGATTGATTCACTCAAAGACAAGTCATTCTTCAATTATCTTAGATTTGAACCCACAATTTGGACACAGAATGTTGAAGAATTTGATTTCCTTTTGTGTTTTATTAGGTTTAGTCAACTGTGGCTCAGATTTGTGTCAAAACGGGGCCAAAATAGACTCCATTACTTATGTCGACGGCAAAGAGATGTGGTTCTTCACCAGCGGTGGTCACTATTGGTTGTTGAAGGCCGAGGACTTCCCCCCGAAAGTACCGGGAAAGCCATTGCCGGGAGGTTTCACGAAAGGTCAGGCAGCTGTCTATAGGAATACTTTGAAGGCCTGCGCCAACGTTCAGAGCAGTGGTGCCAAACCTCAAGAACAGGAGATCCATCTGATGGAAATGGTCAACGGCGAGAACAAGATCTTGATCTACGACACCCGTTACAACAAATGGGTCAATGAGAACGAGCCGACCCCTTACAACAAAGACAGAGGTTTAGGTCAAGCGAAGGTCGACTGGACGAAACCCATCGACGCCGCCTTTATCTACAAAATGACAAATATTGTGGTCCTTCAAGGCTTACGATACTCTGTGGTCGACATCAGTGGCCTCTGCAAAGATCCGAACGGTTGGGGAGACGGCAAACAGAATCGGCCGACAACTGACTTCAATGTAAAGGCCGCAGTGGACGCAACCGCCGCTTTTGACGACAAATACTTCTATCTATTTCAAGACCAGGTCTTCTGGAAGGTGGAAGTGACGTCTCTGAAGTTATCAGAAGGCCATATGATGACCTTTAAGAATATCCAACAGGACATCGTCACTGAGTTCTTCAAATTCCAAGAAAACTGCAAACTTCCGCCCAAAGAAACCGTAGACACGACACTCCCAGCCGGTGGTGTCGGCCCAGTTGGTCAGGTCTCCGACAAGACAGAGCCACCATCAGGTGAAAGTCAATCGCCAACAGAAGAAAAGCCGAGCGAATCCCCTCCCGCTGGTGGTGTCAAAGAAGAGACAACGGCTACAGAGAACAAAGAAGAAAGTGGTTTCCCGTGGATTATTGTCATCATTATCGTCATTATCGTTATTCTGATCGCCATTGTTTTGATCGCATGTCTGGCAATGAGGAAAGGCAAAGGCAAAGACGCGGAGGGTGGCGCTGATGTGGCTCCCGGTGCTGGCACTTCCGGCAGTGCGGCCGGAAAAGGCAAATCCAGTATTGGCGACAGTCCATCGGGAATGTCTGTCCGCTCGACGGCCGTTGGCGGCGAAGGCGGCGGCAAAGGAGGCTCTAAAGTCGGATCGAAAGTCGGATCTAAGGTCGGATCAAGTGTCGGAGCAGATGCAAAGGGTGGCATAAAACCATCGGCTTCGAGTATGGGAAGCAGTCCATCGACAATGTCTGTCCGATCCAATGCGGGTTTGGCCACATCTAAAATCGGTTCCAAAACTGGAAGCAAAAAGTGATTCATTTTTTTGCACAAAATTCTCGTTTTTTCCAATTTTTTGTATTGATTTTAAAATGACATAAAAATATTCAATAAATACTAAATAAAACAATTTTTATTCATTAAATATTTAAATCATTTTTTATGTTAATATAATTTAATAATAATAATAATTCATATTTACATCAAATATCGTTATTTAGCGATAAATGAAATACACTTTTAATTAAATAAATTTACATTAAATTCAATAATAATAATAATAATAATCAGTGATATTATGAAAAATTACAAATAGTTTTCCATATTATTGGATAGCAATGAATAGATATGCGATTGAGTTAACGATTTGATTGATTTTTCACGACGACTGACGACGTTATAAAAGGCCGATAAAACTGTTTGACAATTGGGGCGAAAGTAATACAAAAGTTTCAATTTTTTTTATCTGTTATTCTAATTAAAATCAATGAAATTTTTGGCATCTCTTTCATACTCTGAACAGCAATTTATGCAATTTTTTTCGCTATAACTATAAATTCAGTAATAACTTAAGGATATTAATGATATTTTTTTGTGTGTATTCACAAAAGCAGAAGTGAATTGAGTTTTATTTTCCATACAATACTCTGAGTTATTCTACTTTCATGTGTGGCACAAGTGTTGAAATTCAGACCAATTAATACATTATTCTTAGAATATATCGATTTTTGTACAAAAAGAAAATTTGTGTCCAATAATTAATTATATACTAAATGAGATTCGGGTGAAGAAAAACTTAATTATCAAATCAATGAAATAAAAACTTTACTTTTAATGGTATCTAAAGATCACACATAAGTCTGACTCAAATTTTTGTTAAATTAAAATAGTTTTTCAATTAAAACATAATTTTCAAACAGAAGTTTCAGAATTCAGTCTAAAAACAAATTTATTACTTTTAGGATCAATGACTTCTTCGACAACATTGAAATGTGGCAATTGATGGACAGACACGAGTAGGGATACGTCCGACTGCCTTAACATGAATATCGTTCCGTCTTCTATAGAACGGGACAGAAGTATATCACAAACGAGACTCCAGGTCTGAATTGGTTTGTGTTCATTATCCGATTGTAGGACAGGACTCGTGATCAGGTATTTCTCCAGAAAAGCTTTGGGACTCATATCAAAGCTGAGACAAAGCGCCAAATGGTCTATAATTGATTGCATCGAATGTCTCGGCTGTTGTCGAGTCACTCGAAGATATTTCTGAAGAGAACGGGCCAGTGATGGAAATATTGCCTGAGCCGCCTCTTTGGGATCCATTGGGATGGCTGGACCTGAATAACAAACAAATAGAAAAAATAAGATTCAATTATAAGAACAATAGAAGTGATTAGAAGAGAAATCAGTCCAATTCCTAGCAATTCATTGTTTTTGTCTATCTTTTACGTCAATTAGAAAATCAATATTTTCTCTCTTCAACTGTTTGTCCGCTATCTTTCTCTTCTTGTGGTCTATTATTTAATAGACATTGGATAAGAGGTCTTAGTATACAGAATAACAATTTTTATAACAAACCAATCAATTGTCGCTAACAGACAGTTGTGTCTCAAATTTCCTTAACTTTTTTTGATGAAACACTTTTTTTGGAGAAAAATGATTATTCGTTTACTTTAAGACTCGGGTATCAAATGATTTATTAATAGATATTTCTCTTGTGTTCAGATTTATGGACCGATTCATTCGATACCTAATATTTTGTTATATTAATGAATGTCTCAAAATTGAAGTCTATGCCAAAGGCTGACAGTCAGTTATACACACATTAAATGTTTGGCCAAATTGATAGTTGCGTTTAAGGCTTGATGTATGGCAGTCCTCTTTATGTCTTTGCCAAAAGAAAAACCTCAGAAATATAAAGATCTGAACCCAAGACCAGTAGTCTATTACTTGTTATGTGAGGCGGACATGCATTTTGCACACATATGTTGACATACAATCATTTGTTCATCGCATACCAGTGTTGTACAGTCTAATAGAGGACAACAACTGGTCTCTGACTAAGCATTTCAGAAGTCGAGACAAAATTTGGTTCAGTCATTTGTGAAAGACTCACATCTGAGCAGTATTTTGTCCAGGAGCTATTCTTACCACCAAATATTAAATTAATACTAGTTTTGTTGTCTTTGATCCGCGTTCTGTTCAAACAGATGCACAGCTTATGAAGAATTCCTCTGTTTTTCAGCTTAAGATTCAGACGAAAATAATGGTATCCTTTGGTTATCACTAAAAGTATTACTTATTATATAAGAGATCATTACTCGACTGTTATTAGTGGAAAATATTGAGTTTAATCTCCAGAATACCAGAAATAGCATTGACTTAAGTGACAGAAACCGGTTGGAAGTGATTTAAATAATTCAGAAATGACTCAAATGTATGAAAAATGGCCAAAACTTATGTAAAACTCAGAGAATACGAGATTCACATATAAAGTGTTTTATCAATTTGTTAAACAATTAATTCAAATCGTTGTTAAAACTCATGTAAGACATGAAATGTTTAATTCAAAGCCTTTTTGAGGGCAAAATACATACCCCTTTCGTCTTGTATTCTCTTGATATGAGTGAAGGCATCCTCTGTCGCAGTGATAAGTCTTGTTTTTCGTTTTCGGACCCGTCTTTCCCATTCATGTTCTTCATAAAACCGTTCGTTATGGTGATGATGGCTATGATGATGACTAGAAGACTCCCTGTCCCTCTCACGATCTCTTTCCTTTCTGTTTCTGATGTCGTTACCACTTGTGCTGCCATTCATGAAGGATCTGTTACTGTTGCCAATACCGATGCCCATCGATGTGGAACCAGTGATGGCCGAGTTATTATTAGGAGTAGGGGTAATGCCATCGACGTCGTAATACTTGAGGGCCGCTGTCGTCGTCGAGTTTATGTGATTAGAATTGACTCCAGACTTACGACTCCTTTTAGTGGGCAGTGATTCCAAATATGGATTATAGATATCGAAGTCTTGATAGTACTGTTCGAGTATCCAAACGGCCGCCCTTTGGATACTTAGTTGACCGATATTATAGCTCTTGCTCTTCCCATCGGGAGATCGAACCACTTTTATGTAGTACTGGGGCTGTAAGTGTCGCACTTCTATTAATACAACCGCTAAGTAGTGAATGAAGAGTAAGGCGTCGACGAGGGATACGGCGAACAACACTATTGAGTGGTAACTGATGACATCGTATTCATTGAAACGCTTTTCAGCGATTCTGACCAAATAGAAGAGCCAATAGGACACCATAAACACAAATATCAGGGATAACACTATTGAACGGTAGATGAAAATACGGGGCATGGTGGCCCGGGGCCGCCGCACAAATATGGCCCAACTGCCTACCATTAAAATTAAGAGTTTGAACGCAAAACTAATAAGAAGTCCGTCGCATTCGGGACCGCATTCCTGGGTTTTCCACTCAAGTGCTTCTATTTTGGGCAGAACTACCATAACTATTGGCGATATAAAGGCACAAAACGATAGAAAGGCGGCCACAACTGTTCCGCTCCACATTTGACACCTTAATGATAAACTTTGTTCTCTCCACAAGTCTTTTCCTATTTTATTGATCTCATCGATGGATATGGAGTGGTCACTGGTATTCCCTGTCACTGCAGTTGTATTGTCGCCCCAATTGTCGTCTTGAGGTAGAATCTGGACTTCAATAACTTCCTGTCCACCCATTCCTTCATGTCGTTCGTCGGGAGATTCCAATTTGCTGATAAAGGCCCGATCACTACGGGTGCTCCGATGCGAATGTCGACTCGCGCTACGGTGCTGACCAGAGGTATGGTTGCGGTGATTGGCGTACGGCTGATGATTGCCATTCACGTGATTCACATGATTGACGTGATTGACATGATTTACATGAGTGCCAACCAAAACATTATTGGAGTTACTGTGAGACACACTGTGAGACGCGTGACCTCTGCTCCGTTTCGACCGATCACTATATCCCGAGCGCACGGACTCAGTCTCCATATTAACCTTGAACGTTGGCAATTGTATGGATGAGCTCAATGGCGAGTGCATTGAATGGATGTCATTTGACGACCAAATCGGTGTCGAATTCATTTTCTGATAGATTTCCAGTTTGTTATCCTATCTGTCGGTTATTGAAACTTTTCCTGACTGTCTGTCGGGCCCTCAGATCAGAGTCGGAGTCGTTAACATCGAAATACCCGATCGCCTACAGAATTAAAGAACAACATTAAAATTCATTATTATTATCAGAAAAACGGTTCAAAAAAACTAATAATTCATTTAATTGGAGGCAACACTTATACCAAATATATGTTGTAATTCTTAATGGCTTGGATTTGAAAGTTCAATGAATCACTTTTCCTCTCTTCTAATCATTTATTTTTAATAATTCTTGATCTAGAAGATAATAAATTGAATGTACAACTACTCCTAAGATAGTGTCCAACTCCTACTCAATTGGGATTCTTATAATTTGTACCATAAGTTATCAACACAATAAGTTTTGGTTGTTTAACACATTAAGTATTATTAAAACTTAGTTTAGTTTTTTTGTTGTCTGCTTCAAAAAATAGTTTACCCGAAATTCATCAGCAATTATGTCATTATTTAGAAATCGTTTTACCCTTTGGTTTAACTTCAGTTTAAATTCATTTTGAACTGCAGTTTTTGTTTCAACTTGTAATTTGGACAATTAAAAAGTCATTATTACTTAAGTAAAGCATTTATTCTTTTATTCATTAATGGCTTAACAATATTTACCAAAATTAAAGTCAAATTCAATTCTCATTTGAGTGAAGAAATAATAATTAAATAAAAAATTGGAAAAATATGTTAACATTTTAACTGAACGTCAGTGAAGACGTCTTCTTGGCATCAAATTTAAATTCATTTATCTGTCGGTATAACCGAAGCACTTCTTCACTGCGCCTCATATACACTAAAACCAGACTTTCAGATGCAAAGAGTGATAAAAAACATTTATATTCATTATTTGTGTGTATATCATAAAAAATTTCTTAGTTTTCTCGTTATTATTCTGTCATTTGTGCGATTAGAGCTTCAAACCAAAAGCATACCTAAAGCATACCATTCCTAATGCTATCCATTTCTCAATTTGATTCCGTATTTTCTGGAGTATAACTTTGAAATTAATGTTTTTCTTAGAGATTGAATTTTTCATATATTCTTTATTATTATCATTAGTTCTCTCACTATATTTATAAGTAAAGTCTAAGAAAAATTATCTTTAAATTCCTTTCTCTTTTGCTTAATTCAAGGAAAATATCGCTTTTGGGAGAATTACAGCACAACTGAAAGTTAATAAGTTTTTTCTCTCTTCTGGTGAGACTCTCGACTAAGCATTTGATAGCATTCCCTTCGTATTTAATATTACAGAAAGTGTCTGTTTGTGACTTCAGGTCTAAACGAATATCAAACACACGATTCGGTGTTTATATAATAGACATGGAGTTGAGCTGAAGAGGAGAGACCACACAAAATGTCGTTCGCATTCGTTTGCTTAATATATTTTATTTAAGTTAACTCTCTATCGGAGGAAATGGAGTCGCGATAATTGATTAGACCAGTTATATAATGAAAGAATACACCACTTCAGTCGTTCCATAGCGCTGCCAGAGCAAACAATCAGCACAGCATAAAAAAGTGCTCACCTGAAAAAAGTAGCCGAAACTCCACTTTTCATAAGTTAATGAAGAAAATATTTATAAACTTATATAAATATTTTCTTTTGTGAACAAATTTCTCGCAGAGAGAGAGAGAGTAAGTCTTGTAATAAGAGGAGAAGGCTTTTCCTCCGTTTGTCCATATATTATAAGCAAACACATTTCAAATACATGTATGATGTGATAAATGTGAATAAAAAAATTTATTTCACAGAATATTTACAACACTCGCACCGAAACACGCAGTGAGTCTTGAATGGGCGCATACTTTAAGCCCAGGTATGGCTTCAATGAATAATGATATGAAAACAAAACTAATATAAGAAAAATAATTCAACGATTTTTTCTCTGTTCTGATCTGTTTCGATACGAAACTGTACTCTCACTAAGAGTTTTGTATATTATCTGAAACACGGCTTAAGCCATAAGTGAGTGCCCATAAGGCTCTGCATCTGCCGGCAATCAGTAGGTCTTCCCATTAAGAGGTATCATTAAGCGCTTGGGGGCACGAAAACTCATTGCCCGGCCTGTGCTCGAATTGGGTGTGGAAAATACATGAGATTCTTGCAAAGTTTAGATTATTATTTAAACTAAAGGAAAGCGCCGGACAACAAGTGGAGCCAACAATACTAAGCAATATCGTAAAAAACCGACCCCTCCCCTTCCCCCTCTCAAGCACTTGTTTATTCAGAGTATCATCGGAGGGCTTACAGTCTAATTGCACTGAAGACCTGAATTTATCAAAATATTTTGGTATCTCTTGTCTTGTTTTGTTTGTTAAGCCCTAAAACTGTGCCAAACGCTCCAAATAAGGGTTCGGAACAAAAGAATTGATCAAAACTTGTCGACAAAACTCATTGCAATCGTTTATCAATTATTTCAATTCAATGAATGATATCTTTTTGCTCCAACAAGAACAAAATGTGTCGGAATATTAATGAAATTATTACCTGATTGTGTCACTTAACGTTACATTCGACTAATCGGGTGAATGAAAATATGTGCCATAAAAAAGTCAGCCATGAATTCAGTGATAATTTGATCGAACAGTTATATAGACGTAAAACAAAGAAAATACACGAATTATATCTGAAAAGTATTTCAGATATTTTGTATGTGAAACACATAAACGATATTTGATGTAAAAAAGATGAAAAATAGTCGACACGAAAGACGACAAGAAAGGGAATGGCTTTCAAACTAATATAAAGCGAATGTGAAAAGTCAAATACCATGTCGTGATTGTTAGGACATGAGGTCGTGAATACGTTTATGTCTATCAAGAAGTTCGGCCTCAAATACTTAGAGCAATAGTCGAAGACAGAGGAAGACGGGAACGAAACATATCTGAGACTGACTTTCAAAATGTTATTTCACTTTCAGAAGCAATAAAATAACTTTGAAGTCAACACAAGTCAGGCATACATACAGTGAAGTGATGTGTCCGTTGAAGTTCTGTCATTAAGTATGCACAAGAGATCGGTTTTTCATGGTTGTCCTCCCGGCCTCATATCTGGATGCACACATCCCAAAGCCCAATGTTATGGTCACGTTCTTTTAGTCACTGATAAACTCCTGGCATCGTTAGGCCATATGGACTCCAAACACATAAATGTCTATTTTGTATACATTTTCCTAATGTTTGGCACAACTATTAACGAAGAGTCTCTATTATAACGACTACAAAAGGGGCCACACTTTATCAAAATAGTCAGGACTTGAAATCAACTGTCAATTGGTTTTTCAAAATTCAAATCAAGTCTCGCATATTAGAAGTCTTTTCAAACTAATCGCTAACTTCAGACAAAAAACCAACAAAAATATGTATGTCTTGTAACAGAATGTGAGCCAAAGGGCTATTCCTCTGTTTGCAAAACTTGAAGTCATTCAACAAAACCAGAACCAGAATATCTAAGCCGGACTGATAGGGAAAGGGTGTGTCATATCATTAATACATTCAATAGATTTCTTGTTTCCAAAAGAATAACAAATTCAAACATTAATTCAGAGACAGTTTATCTCAATATTCAGTTTTCTTAATATTTTGTTCATTTTTGTACTTTTGTTATTCTTTTGCATAAATAATTTCAATGAATTATTATTAATAGTCATAGTATTGAAATGAAGTATAATAGTCAAAACACAAATAAAAGAAATAGCAACTATTCAAAAATGATTTGTATTCAGTGTTCTCAAAAAGAAACATTTCTATTGTCTTAAGGCTCTCAACATTTCGTTTGGTTTTTCTTGTTTTGATGAAATGAATACATAATTGAAAACAATTCACAATTCAGTTCAGTTGATAATTGATTCGTATTTGAGACAAAAAATATATTATTTTTTGATTTAAGAAACACCAAAGTTTTAAACATCAAAAAAGAAGATAACTTTTGAAGCAATTTTCAAATTAACAAATAAAAAGATGAATATTCTGTGGTTTAGCTATTAATCTCTGCCTGGATAAGAAAACTTGTATTTTTCAATCCCCAAAGTGTTTTGATTTATCAGAAAAGAAACTTTCATTTAATTAATTGAAGTTTCCATTTAATTTATTCAAAAAATTGAGAATTAATAAAATATTATCTCTAAAACAAAAGATAAGTTTTGAATAGAAATAAATTAATTGTTAATTAATGTCTGATATTAAAGGATAATAAGTGTTTGTATTTTTGTGTGTTTGATATTTCAATTTATGGTTTAAGCAAAACCATAAGAAAGGAAAAGCATTTCCCACAGAAAGGAATGCAAAGAATGTCTTGTCGTAAACCATTTTGAATGACTTAATAATACAAACATTTCAAATGTGATTGAATTTAAAACACATCAAAATTGATTTCATATAAAAATAAAACTGTTTCTCAATATTCTCAAGAAATGATTGAATTGTAATTACTTATCGTTTTGTTAAACATTTAGCAATACTAGTGATCAGTTCTAACCCAAAAGACATGACTGAAGTGAATGGTTATAAACGCCATAAATAAATAATTTATTCACATTTTTTCATTTATTTGAAAAACTCCTAAAAATAACTATTAAAGTGTTCCAAATCGATCTGAATCTCAGTTCAATAGATATAAGATAAACGTTTAGCTTTTGTTTTTGGCTTTTGATAACTGAAGAACTGCTTCTTTTGATTTGCCATCAGATAGAGTTTAGACACAAATGAATTCAAACAAACAAAAAATAATGGTTTGAAAGAAGAAATAAAAGACATTTTTGATTCAGAAACTCATTACTATTCGTTTAAATAAAGTCAGATCTGAGTTGTAAGTCATTGTATTATCAATTTTTAACTGTTTCCCTGTTCTAATGTTTTTTGTTGTTGTTTGAGCTCTGATACCGATAGCAATGATTTGTTTCTGATAAGAAAATTTCACACAAAACCAAAAGTCATTTGGACTCAAAAAGTCATCATTCGCTGAATGCGAACATTTGAAGTCAAACCACTTGTTTATGGATCTGAGAGATGTTAGAGAAAAAAGTTTTCGGATCCGGAGGTCATCGTCACAAACATTTCACATCAGAACTCAAACTTTTTTCCTCTCTTTCTGATGTATGACTCAAATAATTGATTGTCAAACAGTTTTGAGTCAAACTATTATTAGACTGACTCTCGAAGAATGACTGCAAATAAAGTTTGTATTAACCGAATGTATAATTTATAGAAATAATGGCAATAATATTAATGTCAGTCACAAGAATACAAATTCACCGAAACCAATCTATTAGTTAGACGATTGACACCTAAGCCTGTGATCAGATCAGTGACTCTTCGTCTGTCCAGATATGTGGTGGTGATAAAAGTCAAACACAATTTTTTATCACAACTGCAGAGTAGAAATCAAAATAAATAATCGAATGCATCGAAAGCCCACAAACAGAGAAAAGTCACACAAAAAACTCATTTTTATTTCCAAACTAAAGAATCGCACAATAAAAACGACTGCTTTTTGTGTTCAGTTTGGGATATAATGAATACTTCTGCTGCTTATCAAATAATTCTAGTAAATTAAATGCATTACTAAACAACTCAGGGGTAAGAGCTGTCGAATATGTTTCTTTGGTTCCAAGAAACTGAATCTCTCTCTCTCTCTCTCTCTCTCTCTCTCTCTCTCTCTCTCTCTCTCTCACGCATTAGAAAATCAAGTTGCTCAAATTACAATTTGAATGAAGAGGTGCAAAAACTCGTTGACCCGTTTCTTATTTAACTGAAAGACCATAACATTACCTGAAGAGCACAAACACCTCAAAACGTAACAGACCTGAAGTGAGAGCTCTTCAGATGACAAGTCTTTCAGTGAAAAAATTTAACGAATGTTTTCATTGAATCGAAAGAAATTTATATCAATAGACGAGAAACTGATATTATTTTTTATACTAGATTTCCTTGTTTACCATTCAATTTTGTATCAGTTTGCTTTTTATTATTATTCATAAATCTATTTAAACCACGTCAAGCCAAGTTAAAGTATGCACAAACAAACTTGTTTAAACTGTAAATTAAGATCAAAATTCCTATTTGAATAAATTCTTTTTCTTACTTGTTCATATTTGGTTTCAAACCATGGGCCTATGTTTTTAGTTACTCTACATCTGACTTTAAAATTAAAATTTTGATTTAAAAATTATGTTGAAATATTCAAAATTAATTTTGCATGTGAATTATTTCAACTATTTGCTTTTATTAAAAGTCCAACCTATCTATTTTGAATATATAGACTAATTGTTTAATTATATATTAATTTCATTTAATGTGACTTTCATTACACGATTCATTACTTTTTGCCAAAACACTAATAATTCAATTGTTTTACTCATTTGTTTAGCATTTGTTTCTCTATACCAGAGAAGGCCAGGGGGTTGGGGGGCAATTTCACTTTACTCTTCCATTCAATTGTTCTTTATTCAATTGAATTTAATGTTAAGACTTGAGTACGTGCCTAATTAAGCTAGTTTAAGAAAGTAGACCCAGTATCTCCCAGAGTTTTTGACTAGAAAAGTTTTGTATATTCATCTCTGTTCTAAAGTGATTGTAATTATGATTGCATTCACTGTCAAAACTGTCATTTTAAGGGTCAGTCACGTAACTAATATCACAATCGCACCGGTATTTCATTATAACAGCCGGCGTTAATTCAATGTCACCTAATTTATAAAAGAAAAAAAACTGCAAGAACAATTTGCTAGATTATTAGAAAAGTAGTCCAGCTATTAATATAGCATTATTTAAGTTCAGTAACTTGGCTATTTCTTCTATTAAGGCTGATTAAACAAATCAGGCTAATAAAGTTTCATAAAACAACAATAAGGCTGGTCCTTGTTAAAAAAAATAATAGTTAGCATTATAAATTAGGTGAAGATTTCTACCTACCTAAATTACAATAAAAACATCCCTGGCATCAATTTCATTCAATGGCAAAGATTCCATTCAAACTGTTATATTATCTATAAATCTTAAATTACAATTATGTAAGCTTGATAAATTTGTTTTAATTCACAATCATTTCAATTAAATAAGAATTTCAATTGAGTAAAGAAAAAAAAATCTGATAAAACCAATTATTAATACAATTCTTTGTAGCTTTTAAATTGAGTGAAAAAAATTGAGTCTTGCAATCAAAGAATGGAAAACAAAACAAAAAGTCATTAATCAAAATTCAAGTCAATGTTTTTCAGACATTCATTTTTTCTTGCATTCAATTTATAGCTATTTTAGGAAAAAGAGTGAAAGAATTCAATGAAATAAAAGTTTTTAAAATTCACATTACATTTAATGTCAAAATTTGAAAAAAAGGTTGAATTTTGAACTCTAAATAGAAATTCAATTTCGAAATGAATGCTGAATTACTCGGTCGCAGAATTTGGGTTAAATAAAAATCAAGATCAATTTCACACTATTAGAATTCCTGATAGAAACAAATATATAAAAAGATTTAAATGTTTCTCTGAAATCTACTTTCAATAAATCAAAAGTTTTGTTTGTTTTTCAAGTTTTAAATAGAATTTGAATAAAAATCTAAAATAAATTCAATTCAAGTTTTTGTTACTTAAAAACCAAGTTATTTAAGTAATAGACCAAGCTGTTCGCCAGCCATAACAATCAATTATTTTTAATTTTATTTGATCTTATTATAAAAAATTGATTGGCCATGGCTTTTGGGGCCAAAAGTTAATTTTGCTTGAATAATTTAAACCAATTTAAAAGTTTTTACAGCTTTCAAAACATGTTAAGTAGAAAAAGAGATATGAGGCTATAAAAATAGAAATTATCAAGATAAAATAAATTGAAATTCATACTTTATTTGAGTAATTAAAAAAAATCAAAACTGATATTATTTGGAAACTTGGCGCTCAGGTTATTCACCATCTTGGCCACCAATAGAGTTATCTAAACTCGGTTATATTTATATGTCATCATATTTGGCAATTAAAAAAAAATGCTTCTCAGCAAACAATAAATACAATTTTAAAATTCCTCATTAATTGCTTCAATTAATTAAATGACTAGATTTTTAAAAACTTTAGAATCCAGTTTAATTTAATCGATTGAAATAAGTTTTAAAAACCGTAAAAAATATTTCAAAAGAAATTTGAAGCATTAGATTAAAAAAAAGTAACTAGATTGGTCTATGGAAAGCTATTATTCATATTGATTCATATACTTTTTTTAATTTGAAAAATGATGTCTTCATATATATCAATAAGTTAAATGCAAGATTGAATAAATTTATGGAACCTAAAACCCAGGAAAACCAGAAAACCAGAAAACTTTTGTTGCTATGACAACCAAACACTGAGATAAACCAAAACACTAAAAGTCATCAAAACTTTTAAACAGTTAATTCCCAAACATATATACTTTTGAATAAAGTCAAATAAAAAATATTTAAAAATTTGTAATAATAAACTTTGATAAAAAAAAGTCATGCTTATTATTTAATTCCTCGCTTATTAACCTTTTAAAACATTAAATATTAATAAAACATTAAAAACGCAACAACTGTCTCACAAACTGGTGTTTGACTGTACTTATTGTCTGCCATTTAGAGGCGTGTTTTCTGTAATAAAATTTCAGTTTATTTTTCAATTCAATTGAAATTTAATTAATTTTAATCCAAATTAAACTTAAGTTCTTGGTCAAAAACAAGATGAAGACATCACTGATTGTGTTTCAATTAGTTGCTAGTTTATTTTCAATTAGTCTGTGCGGCGAAATAGGAGTTCCGGTACTTCTGTGGCAGAAAAGGACTGATTCACAGCTCTTCGACAGCAAATCCACTGTTAGTCAAATCAATGGCAAACTATTAGCCGAAGACTATCTGACAGACAGTCAGACAATTGTGGCCTTCGTTCAGAACCGGCTAAGTCTGGAACAGTTCACCACCGAAGACGAGGAACGGCTCACGTCTGTAAAGTCCATATTCAAGGATCAATCCATAAAACCGGTATTTAAGACAATTATCTTCTATTATATCTTCAATAAGTCCCTGTTTTTTGGTGTTTTTGTCTTAATTTCTTCAAATGTTTCCCCAAAAAGACTTTACTGACAGACGTTTTGAATCCAACCGAAGCCTTGACTGTAAAGCACTTCCAACGGCAAGAATGGGACGCAATTCATATCAGAAATGGTGACAAAGTATGGATTCAATTACCCGAAGACAGTTTGGCCGAAAACAATCAATTGTTGGCCGAACTGATAGCCAAAATTCAGATGAATGTCTCGAAAAATGCCTTATTCCTGATCACTGGCCGTCAGAATCAGTTCCAATCTATCGATTTGGAGCCACCGAACAGTCCTGTCCACAGGAGAGTGGAACGGGCTGCTGAAGTGGAGGAACCGGAGGCTAGCTCCGGATCAACGGACATTCCCTATCTGATCAATTTGAAAGACTGTGTCTATCTCTATACCACTGGCATCACCCTGAACAACATAACAGGGGGGATAACCAAAAACCTTGCTGAATTCAACACCAGCAACAATAATATCCATGACCTGTCGGGCGAGTGCTGGACACTGGCCAACAAGACGGACAATTCATTGCCTGCAAAACTGGAATTCAGGCTGAGTGAAAACGGAACCGATCTGTCATTTAACCTGGTTATTGAAAATCGGGGCAATAAGTACTGTCCGCCCCCTCTCGACACACATTTAATGTCTAATATTCACTGCTTTTTATCGGTACAGCTATTACTGGAATTCAGTGAACAGTACTGTTAACATAACCTCGGCCAATTTTGAACAACTGAAGAATGGGGTCATTTTCGAACTGCTCGACAATGAGATTGAGTCGGAACAGGACTTCGGCTACAGTTGTAGTCAAATGAATATTAGGAGTAGACCTACAAATGTGACCGACAAAGACGGAGAGAGTGAGCCTTTGAATTATCACTGAATAGTTCCTCTCAATTATCTCTTTCTCTAATCTGTCCACAGAACTGATAACCATTTCCCTGGTGTTCGAGCGCTTCCAATTCCAGCCGTTCTTCAACCCACACAACAAGAAGGACCAGAAGGCCTGGATTTTTACCGACTCATTCGACTGCCAAGTCTGGATGACTCTTCCCCTATGGATGGGTTTACTGACACTTATCGTTATGTTCGTCATCCTATCGATCGGCATCTACTTCATAGCCATTGTCAACACACCCGATCGGTTCGAAAACCCCAAGGGAAAGCCCCTGGTCATTTCCGCCACCGAAGACTAGCCTTTCATTTCATTTTGTTGCCAAAAATAGTGTTAAAATTGCAACGAATTTCCATTAATTATGAATTCCATCGGATTTTTAGCCTCGATTTAAGTCTAATTAATATTAGTTTCGATTCTTTTTTATTTAAAAATCTTTTTTCCTTTAATTTTATTTCTAAAGACTCTGAAGACTCTATTAATCGGTCTGTGATTTAAGTGCTAATCAAGTGATACATAAAAATACTATTCATTTAGTTTTGATTTTTGAGATTTCCTTCACTTTTCTCTCAGATTTTGAACAGAATTTTTGTTTCAATCATTTTCTTTAAAACAAAACAAATATTTATGAAAAAATATATCAAAAAACCAGAGACGGGTCGACACATTAGTGTCTGTTCTCCTCGAGAGCAGCCTTGCTCATATTTCCTGTATTGCACTCACTATTCCTATTAAATGTCACACTTTTACCCGGCTCACTTTTCAGGAATTCAGTATTTCCAGTAGGATATATTTGATAAATTTGAAATCCTAGATCAGATTTGCCAAGTTGCAACACTTATATTGGGGGACTCCCTGTCGACCAGCTCTGGATTTACCCTTTTTGTTGTCGATTACCGTTCAGAATGAAAAATGCAATTCAAGTGCCGCTTAATATCAATTGATTTCTCAATTTTTGATTAATTGCCTGATAAAATAAAACAATTAATCATATAAGTACAGTCTATGCTCGTTAAAAAAGAACCTGTTGCTGTTCAGACCTTCTCTTATGACGGAATTTCTTTTAAATCCGGGTACAATAAACTGTCGTTGCGGCAAAACACTGTCTCTTATATCCGATCTCTTAAACCGAGCATAGACTGTATTGATATAATTAATTTATTAAAAAAAAATACTTTAAATGTTTGAATAAATGATTGAATTGTCTATAAATCTAAAAATAAATTGTAATTCCAGAACAAGTTTGAAGTGTTTGAGAAAAATCTATTAAAATAGTTGTTTGAAAAATAATGTCATTACTGAAAATGAATTTCCGTTTAATTAGGCTTTCGATTGATTTTTTTCAAAAGAAAAACTTTGAAATCAATTGATTTCCTAACAAATGTTCTTTAAAAAAAATTATTGGGATTTCCGTTAAAAAAAAGTCTAAAAGTCAACCGAAATATTAGTTTCTTTATTGAAAGTATTTTCACTTCAATTGACTGCAAAACTATTTAATTTGAAATCGAAGTCAATTTACTTATCATTTCTATTGAATAAATTCACACAAAAAAATGATTAAAATAATTGTCTACTTATTTATTGCAACAAAAATCTGTTGTTTAGCCCAAGAAGACAATAATTACTACAACAACAACAATTACTACAATAACGGTAATTCATCTTTGAAATAACCAAGTTGATGAACAAGATAATATAATGTCTTAGCAGGAACATTTAAATTTATATCAATGTTGTGGGCATTTTTCAGTTTCTTTTGCAATCAATTACTTTTAGATGAAGTCGACATAACTACCCAGAAATCAATTGTGGTTAAGGACAGCCATACTGACAACGACAAGGGTTTACCCGAATCTGACAACAAAGATGTGACTAAAGATTTACCGAAGGATTTACCAAAAGACGACAGTCTTCCCAAACCAGACCCAAAGGATTTACCAAAAGACGACAGTCTTCCTAAACCAGACCTAAAGGACATACCTAAAGAAGGAATACCCCACGAAAAGCCGGACGAAAAGTTGCCCGAAAAAGATGACACAGGTCATAAGTCTGAAAACCCGGTTCTCAATAACCCTGGAATTGATCCAAAACGCGAAGAAGTGGATGAAAAAGTGACCAAAAAATTTGTAAGACCACTTTATTCTGATCGAGACATTGATTTGGGGAAAGACTATAAGAAGGTTGTTCTGTATCAACCAAACACTCAGAAAGATTCCGAAAAGGAGATACCCTCTGGTGATCCCAACAGTGTTTATGGAGCAGACAAACATCCAAATCAACAT
The DNA here is from genome assembly GCA_034695525.1 of Euzetes globulus. NCBI lineage: Eukaryota > Metazoa > Arthropoda > Arachnida > Sarcoptiformes > Euzetidae > Euzetes > Euzetes globulus. The sequence goes on from JAQIWP010000323.1 coordinate 21,403, forward strand.
GGCGATGAGGAAAAGAAGCCTGATCAAAGTTCTGGAGGCGAAGAGGAAAAGAAGCCTGATCAAAGCACTGGAGGCGAAGTAGAGGGCGAATCAGATAAGGAGAAGGGAGACCGGCCCCCAATTATTGTCCATACCAAACATCATGATCAGCAAAAAGAAGTTCTGATCGCCAATAAAATTGTAGATGATTTACTAAAACTGCTCAGGAGCGATTATCGATCTGATTTTGAGCAAGTCAAACTAGGTGACTTTCAGCCATTTAAACATGGACGTTGGGGTAAGTTTTTGTTGTTTTAATTTGCAACATCAGTTTAATTATTAAGATTTTAAAAAGATGAATGAATGAACTTTATTAGACTCATAATCACTTTAACATGCAATTATATTATTTTTAACGTCACCTTAGTTTAAATAAAATTTGAAATAAATTCAAAAAAATATCCTAGGCTTGACCAAATAATAATGTTTGCAAATTTCCTATAAATTGGATCTAAAATTGAGATTAAATGACAGTTTTCTGAACACATTTTCAATAATAGCAAAAGTATCTGAACTCAGGGATATTTGTCTATAATGTTCATAAAAGGTGATAGTTTGTAAAATGATTGCCAAAAAAATTAGGAACTACTCTTGCTACTCAAAGAAAAATTTCCAAAGGAAGTGTTGTTAATCACTAGGTCAATCACTTATTAAGCTTTATTTCCCCATGAATATGATTATTTATCAAAATACTGTTATCTGCTCATGCTAGGAATTTTGGTATGTACGTTATCTCAGATTCAGGACTGATAACTATCTATCAAGATTAAATATGTTCCTATTCGAATAGGTTCAGTAAAATTGCACTCGGGAGTTGTAACGGGTTTGTCACACGCGGAAAGGGCCGGAAATGTGGTGGTCGTCGACGAGTACGGCAACAAAAAGCTAATAATCGGAGACATATCAGTGACAGACGTCAACGCCGACTATAAGATGAACGCAAAGCTATTCAATAGGATATCATTCAAAGACAGAGAACTGAAACTGTCGCTGAAAAGGGCTATACTGACCATCAAACTAGAAGCTGACAAAACACAGAAGAAGCTGACTGTTAACGAACTCAATCTGAAGTCATTTGACAGCTTTGGTGTGAAAAGCGGTTCCCTATTCTGGCCGTTCAATAAACTAACCAACGCTATCGTCAAGAATCAGGAAAATGTTATCAAAGAACTGATCAAAAAGGAGTTCAGCAAATATATGGGAAAAGTTGTTCACAACATTCAATTTGATGAGGTCTTCGGCAAATTGTTCTGAAAACACTCTTTCACATTCTTTCTTGTTATTCAATTCAATAAAATCTTATTTTGAAATCAAATATGAAATTATAATTTTGAATAATATTATCGCTTTTCACTCTTATTTATAGACAGAATCAAAAGGTATTCAAGGGGTGGACCACACATACATTCATCCAGTGTAATCTAGGTTGTCGAACAAAGTTGCCATTTCTTCCTTGTTTTGTCCATTTATTCGCATTTTTCACGAATTTCTCATTTTTCTCCGCTATTTTTGACTCAATTATTCAACACAATTATCGACTAATTTATCAATTCATGGGAAACCACAAAATCTTCTCTAACATGATCTTGCTAATTATCAATTCTAGGCAAATAAAAAAAACATAAAAAAGATACTCAATCACAATTACATGAAAGCGTGAGTACACTTTGTCTAAAAAACACCTTTCGATTTCTATTAAAAGTTTTAATAAATTTAATAAATTTATCAATGCTAATTATTTGAAAAGCTAAACTTTAAAACATCGTGTCCTTAATTGATTTCACATGATAATTTACAAATATTTATATTAATAGACAAACTATGAGCACTCAATAAATAAGAAAAAGTTTATATAAACACTAAATTTTTTATGATGTGTTTATGCCAATCGAGTCGAGGAAGATCTCTCTCAACACAATTATTTTGTGCATTGATCCTAAATTAGGTTAGTATTTAAGAAATTCAAATGTTCTTCACAGAAAATGTTTAACTTATTATCAGTTAAAATGAATTCTTTCAACTTTTATTCTTTGAAGAAGATATTTAGAGAACCACATAATCAGTGCATTTACATTACAATTGACATACAAATGCTAACAAAACTCAACAATGTATTAATAGAAGTATTCCTATAACTCATATAACAATTTCATATTAAAAGCATCCGAAGAGAGGGCGGGAGAGAGAGAGAGCACATCATAGCTTGAAACTGGCTTATAGTATGAAAGGTATTGTTCAAGTGGAATACCTGAGCTTTTTTAACATAACATATTCAGAATCCTAAAGTAATTGAGAATTTTACAAGCGCATTTTTTTAATTTCACATAATAGCATTTATCGACATTATCTTATAAATATTTATTCTTGCTGAATTAACACAGAACTTTGCTATATCAATTAGAATACACATAATATCTACCACACTAATGGTCTCTAGTCCCAAATCTAGATCATTTTATAATTATTCCAAGCTGAACAAGAACAATTGCAGCTATCAATGAGTTTGACAAGTGCAAAAAGAAAGTTTCATTCTTAAATGGCATAATTGCCAGAAAGAAGGCTTTCCTTTAGTCTGTGGCCTAAAAATAGGAACATTACTGAATGGGAATGGAAGTGAAGATTTCGATAATATATTAAATTTATTAATAGAAATAAAAAGTGGTTTTCAGAACCTATTTTGTGATTCAATTGACTCAACGTTACAGAAGAGAAAAGAGGAGAAAAAGGTTTTATTTTTACTCTTATAGTCTCCTTTTGTTGTTTAAATTAAAAGTGACAGCACTCATATAAATACCTGTGCTCTCTGGTACAGGCCCTACACATCTCATCCGTTTTTTGTAGGAGTCAGTCAGTCTGCCAGTCCACTGAAGTGTGTGTGTCATCAGACACTTTTCTTGTGCTGTCCGTTCCGTTGCCTTTTCATTACTTTTTATGTGTTTTTAAGAAAAAAAGTCTCTGTTTTTAAAAGTTTTTTCTTTCATTAAATGTTAAATTTTCCATTATTTTGTGTAACCAAGTAACAAAATTCCAGTGCATATAAAATGGTTCTGTCACATAATAAACGGACTTCCACAGCAATTCTGCTGATATCGTTAGTTGTGCTCGAGTTAATCTTCATTTGTGATCACATCAAGCAAACAGAAGCCATGATGAAGAAGAAGAAGTTGATGAAGAAGCTGAAAAAATTGATGCCTATTTTGCAAATATTGAGCTTGATCAAAAAGAAGAAGCCAACCATCATTCCTCTGCCAATACCCATGTATGACACCCATTATTTGCCTTGTTCATAAGTTCTATAAAAACTAAGCTTGCTGATTTGAAGGTATGCCTAATTATTAAAACATTTTCGTTACGCAGACCAATGAAGATGCAGGAAATGGAAATGCCATGTCCTGAACCACAAATGGTAAGCTCATTTTTCCACTGAATAACTGTTACTTCCTATAACTGAAGTACTTCACACCTTCTTACTAATGTCCACAACAAATATTTGCGAAGAAGACTCATATAAGAGTTGATTGTTAATGATCTGTAATTTTAGTCAATTGTTTATCTCATTCTGTATTTCCTTTATTTGTTTTGACACTAATTTGTGGCCAAAATATTTGCCATTAGTTTCTTAACGACTAATATCTGAACAAATATTTATTTCGTAAACTCATCACAAAAACAAACTTATAATTCATTTATACAGAGCTATGGCGGCGGTGGCGGTGGATATGGAGGAGGCGGTGGCGGCGGAGGTTATGGTGATATGGGCGGCGGTGGAGGAGGAGGCTATGGCGGTGGCGGTGGAGGAGGTGGTTACGGCGGCGGCGGAGGCGGTTATGGCGATATGGGAGGCGGCGGCGGCGGCTATGGTGGTGGCGGAGGCGGTGGCGACAGTTATGGAGGTAATCAGAACCCAAGTAATGATAATAACTCTGTTGCAGCAGTTGATGAGGGTAGTTTATATTATGGTAATACAGAACAATCAGGTAAATTTAGCTCGTACTAATGGACCCTGGCTCTATTCATTCTATGAATTAAACAGCAATATAATTAGAGGCAAAAAATGCTACCCTAGCTAAACCAGAATTTGTACTTAATAAATGATTAGAACCAGGGTCCATTGTATTGAATAGGCAATTGATCAGAGCTGTCAGGTAATTGAAATCCCTCCCACTGCTAACATACAGATAAATTAGTATCACTACTTTACCGCGGCTACTTCGGACAGCTGGCTAGACAAATAAATAACCCTGGTAGATATACTAACTAGAGAAAACTACTCCTGTTTGTTGTCCAGGTGGAGGTGGTGGTGGCTATTAGCAGAACGGCAGCCAATAAGGCATACGCACAGCACTGCGTTTAGAGCACCACTGATTTTCATCATTGCAATATTTTCATCATCATTCCGAGTCATTCCAGCACAACCTCTGTCTCCAGGTCCACATCTCATCCTCAAAAAACCTCTGCTCCTGCAAAAAATCCAAAAACTGTTGTGAACAAGGAAATTTGAAAACCTCTTTTCTCGTCTCATTATTGTCTGTCTATTCATGACTTTGTTTTTCCAATTAAGTCCTTTTCAGTATTCAAACTGTTGTTCCTTCCGATTACTCTTTACAATAGCCTTCTGTCAAAGTACAAAAAATAAGACAATCCCCTCACGACGACCCCTTTCCTCCTTTTCCCCTTTAATAACTCAAATAAATTACGGAATTGATGCTTAAAATTCCATTTAGAAGAAAGAAAAACTCATTAAATATACCAAAAGTAAAGATTTCCCCCAAAAATAGCCATTCGTTTGATTATGCATTTGAAAAGTTAATGCGAAATGAAATGAATAGTAAAACACATCACAAACTCATTAATGCAATTCGCAAATTAACCTTTATTTTAAACTATTCCTTTGCTCAAACACTGTCATCATTTCCACTATTTTTCACTTTTCATTTAAATGTCTTCTATTAAGTGTTATATTTGTGTCACTGGTTTTTGTTCTTGCATTGTGTCTGACGTCTAAAAAACTGATTGTGAACGTTTTTAATCAAAAAGTGTTTTAACACTTTTTCTTCTTCAAATACTTCTGTGTATTGTCTTCTGTGAAATCCAATCAAAAAAAAATTGTCTCCACAAATGTCCTGTCCTTTCCCTACTGTATGTGTCAATCATTTCCTTAGATTTTTGTAATTTTTGTGCCAATTTTACCCTCAAATCCTGTTATTTGTTAAATGTTTTCGTCAACTGATAAGTAAATTCAATGTTTGTGTTAACTGTTTTTCATTTTTCATTTTACTGCCAAAAACTTAGCGAAAATAATCGCTCTTTTTATATATCACTAAATATTTTCATTTCTTTTTTATGTTAAAAATCAGGTCTTTATTCAATATTGGCTTCAATTTAATTCTTTTTTCGGCCAATATTACCATAATTATATTTTTTATTGTTTGTTATTTCCAATTTCTATAAATTGCCCAAGTGTATAAAAAGCTAATTTTCCACTTATGTCCTATTTTACGAACTCTTCTTCAATTTCATACTTTTCGCAATTACCAATTTACAAATTTAGAGATGACCAAGATTCCTTATAAATTCCCTTACTTCTTCTACAAACTTTTAAACTTCAAATTAATCAGCAATTCATTTGTCTCCCCAAAACTTTTAAAAGAATTTCTTTCTCAAAATTAAAGCAATTTTCAGTTAAACAAAACATAAACTATCTACTTTTCTCTTCATTTAAACAATTCTTCAAAACAATCCTTAGTGCAATCTTGATCATTCCCATTTAAATCTCCATTACTATTCACTTGAATAGATAGTGCACTGACTCTCAATCAAACACTAAATTATTTTTAAGTTTAAATTTATTTTTCTATGATTTCGATTTGCAATAAATATTACAATAAAGGAAAGACTCTTATCTTAAACTAAAAGCACTTTACCTGTCAATACCTTTTCATTCATCTCATTGACTAATAATATCTTTTTTTTTATTCTGTTCCTCCTTTTAAGAAACAAAAAATTCCTAACAATAATAACAAATCATTTGTTGAATACTTTTGCCTAATCTGTGCCTTCTTTTGGACTCCTCTTCATAACTATTGTTTTGATATATATTTTGATATTTTGGTCCATATTTTTATTTCCCCAAACAATTCATAACCTGTTTATTCTTCAAATATTTTTCAATTCAATTGTCTTTTTATCAATAAATTTATTGTTTGCTTTAAAAATGATTTTTTAAAAACAATTTTAATCGTTATAATAAACTTTTATTTTTCCATAAATTCCCGATTTGTCTATTGTTTGCATCTTTCAAAAATAACTTTTTTAAACTTGATTAGATGAAATAAATCATTAGAGATGAGCATGATAGAAAAGCAATAAAAAGAATAATAAACAAAATATAACTTAATATAAAAAGAATATAATTTTAGCAATTAATGAGCCATGCATATTTATGAAAATGTACTTAATAAAAATGCAAATCAAGTCTATTTTTCAGTTTTGTCCCAGATTGCAGCTCTTTAATAGCATGTTAGATCTGGCTCTCATAAATGAATTCCTTGTTAAATGTACTAATTCTCTGATAGAAATCACTTTTCAAGAAACGGAAGATGAAAATAAAACTTTATTTTAAAAACAGTTAATTAATTCAATATTTGTTTTGTTGCTTAAAAATAAATTAATTTCTATTTAATTCAATTACAAAAATTCTTTTCAATAGAAACCTAATTATTTATTCCTGTTATTTATCAGATATAAATAGAAATTTCTCTAATCAATCTTGGTTAATTAGCTCAACATAATAGGAAATCAAGTTATTATTTAATATGCTCTTTGAAATCTATACTTGATTTGTTATAAAGTGGCCTCTCAGACAAAATAATATTTTTTTATCTAAGTTTACAGGAAGTTCTAGGTACAAGTTCAGGTATGACATTTTTTAAACCAAAGTAAGAATCAGCAAATATGCCCAAACTTAAATAAAAATAGCTAAAAGAATCAAGGAGATTTCAAATAATTAAAAAATATTGAAGTTTAGCTAACCCTGATTGAAAAAAGTGGAAAATTTGTAACAACAGGTACAATATTGTTCTGTTATATCATATCTGAGTTGTGAATCTCACGATTATCTCCTAATATTTAAGTGTTCAACCATTGGGGATGGGTGGATATGCCCTATTATCTAATATTAATGCTTGTGTCTGTGCGCATATCTTTTGCCTCTGTATTGGAGATAAGAAAAAACTATATAACCGTTCGCTTAATTCGAAGTCATTTCTCTGATCCCTGTCTGACATAAGTCCGGAACAGTTTCTCTCGACTTTCGCTTAAACTTCATTCTAAACAGAATATAATGGCTGACCCCAAGCAAGTGCCCAGTGTTAAACTTAACAATGGTCTCTCCATTCCGATTGTCGGTTTGGGTACCTGGCAGTCGCCTCCCGACGGTTCTCTCTATAAAGCCGTGAGAGGAGCCATCGACGCCGGTTATCGCCATATCGACTGCGCCTATGCCTATCAAAATGAGGAAGAGGTTGGCCAAGCCATCAACGACGCCATTAAAGAAGGAACGGTCAGTTCAAATTAATTAGTTAACCAAATAAAATTGTGCCAGATTTTAGTTTCCATGATATAAAATCTATAGTTTTGTAATTTAGCAAACTTTAAAATAAAAATTAGTTATTTTATCATGCAAATTAAGTTGAGAGACTAATTATCTACACTTAAACCTCCCATATGTGAACAGCTTCGGGACTCAAAATTTTGTTCACATATTAGAGGTTTTCATTAATTGG
>JAQIWP010000324.1:0-29004 GCA_034695525.1 Euzetes globulus
AATTTTAATAAAACTTAAATTTTTATAAGAAGTTTTTAAAAGTTCATTTTAGACCCAAACCATTTGAAATTCATTAAATCATTCATTAGTATAATCATTGAAGTAGCATTGGTCATCCTGGTCATCACTCTCTCACATATGAGTTCATAATTTGGTTAAACATTGGTTAAACCCCCTGAGGTCGGACTGACCTCTAATACATGGTGGAGGCAAGTGGGACGTCTTTGGTCCGCGTATCTGAGTAATTCACGCCCGTCTTAATGGTAAAACTTGTAATTTTTCTAATTTTTATGGCAACTAATATATTTTCTGGAGACCTACCTCTGGCAAGGGGTGGGGAGGGTGAGGACTCGCCCTCTAATATTGATGAACATAATGATAATGAATCAAATTATAATGAAAGAGATAATGAGTTTAGTGCAAATTCTGATTATGAGAACACTGTCTTAGAGACAGATAATGCAAATCCTATTCAAAGGCAATCAGGAAGCGATAGCTTTCCAGAAGTGAGATCTAGACTAACAAATGTGCGGCGAATGCTTGTTAAGCCTACAGTCACTGACTGGCTAACTATCTATAATAGAATCCCCGCTGAAATTGTCGATGATATGTTCGAAACCCATAATTTGGATAGAGATGTTGAAGAGATATCTTGGCTAAGACTTTATGATCTATTGCCGAATAGAGCACTAAATGAAATCATGCAAAACTATTCTAATGATCAAAATAATGGCGACAATCAAATAAATGCAAATTCTGAAACAGATAATTCAATACATATTGATTTGAGTGACAGCACTCCTACCCACACATCAGAGCCAGCAATAGATCAAAGAAATGTGAGATTTGCGAACATTAATAGAACGCATTACAGAAATCCAGTTCTGACTGGAAATTCTATGCCAAATTCACTGATGACTAATAACTATTCAAATCAATCAAGTAATACAATTCCTTTGACTCAACCATATTTTCTGCCCAGAAACTCAAATATAAGTACTTTCAATTCAACTCCTCTTATTTCCCGGAATATGACTGGTACAGCCACGACCACTCATACATTTCCTACCTTGAGTACTACCACTAATACTGTATTTAGTAATACTTCAAATCCAACCGTTTCGCAAGTACCGCATAGTAACAGATTTGCATCTAATCAGCGCACATATGCGCGTTATACTGCACGCATTCCAAATAGTAGAAGTACTGGAATGAATGCACATTCGGTAACTAATGTAAATGTAAATCCTTTGCAAAACCGCAGGCAAAACATTGCACAACAAATAATTAGGCCTCAAATGCCGAATCATAATGCGAACAATCAATTAATTGAAGCATTGGAAAATTTAACTTTGAATACTAATCAAGTTCATAAACCACCCTTTTTTAAATATGATTCAGACCCAAAGATATGGGTTCGGAAATATGAGAAGTCGGCTTTGCTTAATGGCTGGAAAGACAGCCATAAAGTCAAAAATTTCGCTAAATTTGTTTCTGATGATGTCCTGAATTGGATTGCGGAAACATTCGTTGATTTAGATCAATTAAATTGGCAGGTATTCAAGAATGAATTTTTGAATGAGTTTCAATCAAAAGATAAAGGAATAAGCAATCGAATGAAATTGAATACTCTTAGACAAGAAAAAGCAGAGACAGTGAGAGCTTACATCAGAAGAGGTTTGGATTTAATAGAATCAGTGAATGAACGCATGAGAGAACAAGAAAAAATTGAAATCTTGACCTTTGGTCTAAGAATTGAGATAAGAGAGAAAATATTAAATGTAGGTGTGTGGCCAATTCCAGGTGGATTTGGCGCATTTAAACAAATGGCAATAAATGCAGAAAACTTTATTGAAATGAACAAGATTATTGATAATCCAAGTTTTAAGTCAAAAACAGAGAATCCAAATCGAAACGATACAAATTACAAGAGATTTAATCCAAAAAATTTGAATTTTAAGAAAAGCGGAAATTTTCAATCAAACTTCAATCGCGGAAATCAAAATTTTAGTAAGGGTTACCAAGGTAACTCTAGAGAACGAAACGAGAGGAAATATAATTCTTATCAAACGGATTTAAGGCCTGCTAATGAATTGCAAAATTATCGCTTCAAATGTTTTGGTTGTGGATCTGCTGATCACAAGGTTGCGGACTGCCCTGTCCGCAGAAAAGATAGAGAAATTGCCCAAAAAATTGAAAACTCTCGAGAAAATATACGGCAAAATTATAACAATTATTCAAATAAAATCCAAAATCAGAACAAAAGTTTAAAAATGAATAAGACATCTGAGAATCAAAAGGAAATTCAATATCAGACTAGAGAGCATCAAGACCCGACAGATAATTTCAGTCATGACTCAGTTATTGTTATTGACGAAAGTAACACTTTTGCTGATAAGCAGGTTAATCAAAATTTAAGACATTTTAAAATGCTACGGTCCGGAAAGGATTTTCCACCGAATAAAAGTCAAGCCTCTGATTCAAATACATCCAGAACTGAACAGTATTTAAATGCCAGTCCGCGCCTGTAAGAGGTCAGTGCGCGGTTCCTATTGATTCAAAACCTCTGAGTTATATTTTAAATTTAAGAACCGATATTCAAATCGGCTTAATCTATTTGACATTTAAAATCAAAGATTTTTATTCTAATGACTATATTAACATAAATGCTTGTATTGACACAGCATCTAATCAGACCGCAATTAGCATTGATCTGGCCAGATTCCTTAACCTAAAAATTATTCCAACACAAATTAAATGCATTGCAGTAAACTGCATGGAATTTATACCGGAAGGACAGACAATATTAAATTTACAAATATTTGAATTCAGTTATAAGTTAAATGTAATTGTATTAAAAGATTTTGATGACGAAATTTTATTGGGTTCTGATTTCTTAAAACAGGCCAATGCCAAAATTGATTATCAAAAAATGACCATTGAAGTTCATGAAGTTGAACAAAAAATTAAGAGCAAAAAGTTAAAAAAGGTTTGTTTTAAAAGCCTAGAGACAGTCAGGATTCCAGCTATGAGTTATAAATTCATTGACATTAAATGCAATAAAGATATCGATCAAATAACTGAAATTGAGCCAAGTTTTAAACTGAATGAAAAGCATTTACTATTAGCGGCTAATTCGCTTTACATTCCTAATGATGTGCGCAGCCATAAACTATTAGTCACTAATCAAACCAATTTTGATAAATGCATATTCAAAAACCAAATAGTTGGTTTTAAATCAAATGATTCGGATTCCAATATTTATTTGGAACCGGATTTCAGAATTAATAATAAAAAAATGAGAAAATGTGTCACAATTAAGAACAATTCGAAAATATTAAATCCTGAAAACTTAGAAAAGTTTAAACAATTTTCATCTCGAAAACAAGAAGTTTTAAATAAAATTATAAAAGAAAATGAAAAGAATATTTCACAAAATGCAGAAAATAATCGCGAATTTAATATAAATCCAAATTTGACATATGACCAGAAGAAAGAAATATTTTCAGTACTAAATAGTTTCAGATCACAGTTTAGTGAAAATGAATTTGATTTAGGATATTGTGATGTTATTAAGCACAAAATAGTTACTGAAGACAAGATAATAAATATTCCTAATTATAGACTTTCACCCATTGAAAAAGACTATATTAAGCGACAAATACAAAAATTCATTGATGCCGGAATAGTAGTGGAGTCAAGCTCTCCATATAATTCACCCATTTTATTAATACCTAAACCTGATGGGGTCAGAATTACTTTGGACTATAGGAAAATTAATTCAATAACTAAAACGGATTTTTTCCCTTTACCCCCAATTAAGACTGTTCTTAGCTCCCTTGGAGGTTCCAAGTATTTTGCAAAAATTGATTTGACTTCAGGTTTTTTTCAAATTGCTCTTGAAAAGGAGAGTCAAGAGAAAACTGCATTCTCCACTGATACTGGTCACTATCAATTTACTAGACTAGCCCAGGGTCTTAAAAATAGTCCATCTATGTTTTCAAGAACAATAAATACAATTATGTCAGACTTAGAATATAATATTTTGATTTCTTATGTTGATGACTTAATTGTTTTTGCCAGGTCATTTGAACAGTTATTAGAGAGATTAAAAGTTGTTTTAAATCGATTCCGAAAATATAATTTGAAACTTAAAATAACCAAATGTGAATTTGGTATGACTGCAATAACTTTCTTAGGTTTTAAAATTTGTGAGCAAGGCATTTCATTAGATCCGAAAAAGGTAGAAGCAATTGTTCAAATGCCAGAACCGACCGATAAAAAACAATTGCAAAGTTTTATTGGTCACATTAATTTCAATCGAGAACATATCAAAGATTGTTCAATAATTTCCAAACCATTATATGATCTATTAGCAAAAGACAAAAAATTTGAATTTGGAGATAAGCAAAAAGAATCTTTTAAACTCCTTAAGAATAGATTAATTGAAGCCCCAATTTTATCACATTTTGATGAGTCACTTGAAACCATAGTGAAAACAGATGCTAGTAATTATGGAATCGGCGCGACATTATGTCAAAAGACTAGTGATGGCCAAGAGAGAGTAATTTCTTATGCTAGCAAAACATTAACCGGCTATCAAAAGAACTGGATTATAACTGAAAAGGAATTTTATTCAGTTTATTTTGCTTTAAATGAATTCAGGCCATATTTAATTGGAAGAAAATTCAAATTAATAACTGATCACTCTTGCATTACAAGTATTAGAAATACCACAAAAGTGAATTCAAGGCTTTTTCGATGGACTCAATATATGACAGATTTTGATTTCGATATAATATATAAGACCCCTAAGCATACAACCCAGCCAGATAATTTAAGTAGATTACCTATTGAAGGCCCCAAAGATGAATTTGACAAGGAAGATTTAGGTTTTAAAATTTTCAAAATTAAAAAGTTCACAAAAGTAGAGATGAGCAAGGAGCAAAGAAACGATTCAGAAATTAAGGCTTTAATTGAGAAACTTGAGTGCGGTGAACTCAATGACAATAAGTTTGTAATTGATATCAATGATGAAATTTTATATCGGATCACAGAAATAGATGACAAAAAGTATTATTCAATAGTTTTACCACAAATGTTTAGAGAATCACTTATTGCCGAATATCATGGCAGCCCTTTATCCGGTCATTTTGCTTTTAAAAATACATTTGATAAAATCCGAAAAAACTATTACTGGAAAGAAATGTCCAAAGAAATTGAAGAATATGTCAAAAATTGTAATAAATGTCAATTAAATAAAATTAATCGAAAACTCAGACCCGGCTATTGCGACCTTTTACCTGTCGATAAACCATTCTCTAGAGTAGAAATTGATGTGGTTGGTCCATTTGAGTTAACTCCTAGAGATAACAGATACATTGTTGTGGCAATAGATTGTTTAACGAAATATGTAGAAATGAAAGCTATTCAATCTCAAGACAAATATACTATCGCTAAGTTTATATTGGAGGAAATTATCACTAGACACTCTCCTCCTTTGGTGCTCCAGAGTGATAGGGGTGGAGCATTTTTAAGTGAAGTTGTGGCGGAATTGATTTCTGTCTTTCCGCCGACTATTCAAAAGTTTAGTTCAGGGTATAACCCTCAGGTTCAAGGTTTAGTCGAACGCACTAATGCAACAATAAAAGAATATTTAAGAACAACACTTAAAGATGACCAAGATTGGGACCTTCTTGTCCCAACATGCCGTTATAGTCTTAATACAAAATTAAATGCGACCACTAAAAGGACTCCATTTGAATTAGTTTATAATCGTATTCCTTATAACTACAAAGATATTGAACTTAATTTTAAACAGAAATCTGACCGAAAACATCATTTGTTTAATGACAAATCTAAAGATAATTACAAAAAAGAGATTGAAAAAGTTAGAAAAAGAATAAAAGAAAAGCAGATTCAAGTTGCAAAAGACTATAACCAGAAACACCGCCAACCGATTTATTTGATAGGAGACCTTGTAATGATCAGAAACAGACATTTAGATCCACATAAACATAAGTCATTGCAAGCGCTTTTTGAAGGCCCTTATATTGTTATAATGAAATGTCACAAAAATGTCTATTTGTTACAAAATGTTTATGATCCTGATATTCATCGAAAAGTTAATGTCCGCCTAATTGAGTCATATTACAATACAAACTACAAATTTTTAGATGAAAACCCTCTCCCAGAAAAATACCAAGCTAATATTGAGGCACTTTTAACCGATGAATATGAGGGAGACTCTGAATCAAGCACAGATTCTGCAACAGAAGATTACTTTAATCCTTATAACTGGGATTATGATATTCTTGACCAGAATATTCTAGTTCCAGTGCCAGAATCAGACAATGATCAAAATGATTTAATTTGTAATGAAAATTCATTAAATTCTGACAAAGATAATCATGAGATTAAGACCAGGACAGGAAGAGTTGTCAGAAAACCAAAAAGATACCAAGATTATGTTATGAACTAAAAAATTTAATATTGTTTAAATTAATGATTTTATTTAACTAATTTGATTTAATATATTTGTTAAAAGGATTTACAAATCATTTCATATTTATTTGTAATCATGAATGTCTTGCATACATCATATGATATATAAAACTTTTATTATTTTTACCGAACTGTCACGTATATAATGTCAATAACCATAAAATTATGTCGAAATTTTGTACCATTTAATGAGCTCAAATTATTATTATTTATTTATCTGACGTCAGAAAATATAAATGTAATGTTATGATTGATTGATTTGACCGCTTAATGAGCCTAATGGGGTGTATATGCGCAATACACTCACGACTCGTTAAGGGGTTGAACCAGGATTTCATGGGAATGTTATTTGAATAATTTATGAATCATGTGTGACTAAAGATTACGATATCCGATAAGCACATGATGGCGGTTATTTAACACTTTTGTTATTTTATGAAAGGAAATACGGTACAAAAGTAGTTTCATTTTATATCATATAAGAGTTCATTTCTTTGTATCAGAAATCATTTTATGTTTAACTTTTAGTAATTTAATTACTCTTTAATTATGAAAACACTTAAATATTTTGTTCTTTTGGTATTTTCTGTCAATATTGGTATTTTTGATGCCAAGATTTCCCCGTTAAACAACCAGACATATCTTCTCACCAGCGGCTCACATGGACTAAGGATCACTGAATTTGGACAGACTTTTATCTATTCTGGCGCTTGGACACATCTTTTTTATGTCAAGTTCCCGAAAATACTTAACGAAAAGTTTTCGTTCCCAAGAACGAGACTTAACTGTAGCCTTAAAAATGGACTTTTCTTTCATATGAAACAAATCTGCAACCGATACAATTATCTAATCAATCTAACGATGACTGCTTCACAAGAGTTCAATGAACTCTATCATCTAAAGTTCGACAATCTACTCAAACAACAAACAGTCAATTCATGGATCCATAGAAGAAAACGATCCGTTTTTCCACTAATTGGCGACGCCCTAGGTTATCTCTTTGGCACATCATCTAAATCAGAACTGAATGAAATCAAAGATAAGTTTGAAATTCTTAATCAAAAACTAACTAATAACAATTTGCAAACGGCAATTATAAAGAAAGATTTGATTGGTTTATCTAATATTATGCAAAAGCGAAATGAAAATGTAAACAAGGCTTTTGGCGAAATATCCAGTCATTTAACAATTTTAGATGAAAATATGAAATTTAATTATAATCTTTACCAAAACATATCATATTCTCACGGAATGTTTCAATTTATATCATTTAAAATGAATGATTATTTGTTTAACACTTTAATGGAATTATACAATTTGCAATTGTATGGTTCAACACTTGAAGACCTTGAGGAGGCTTTAATACAGATGAGAAGAGGGCTTTTGCCATCAAATATTATAACTCCCGATAACTTAAAGAAAATTTTAGAAAAGGTCCAAAAGAATGTCTCTCCTCTTTATTCAGTCGGTATTGAATTAAAAAATATCGATTTTTACTATATTTTCCCTCTTATTCGGTTCTCTATTGTAGACGACGGTTTAATAATTAGACTTTCAATACCCCTTCAGACTATCAAAACCCAAACACAGTACAATATCCTTAAACCGATGGCAAACCCAATTCCATGTTCAGAGACATTTTGTGAATGGAATGGAAGATTAAGTAATGCTGAAACCTATTTGACTCTGTCTTTAAGAGATCGGTGCTGGTTGACAGACCGAGATAATGTTGAAATTTTAGGAGAGATAGATCTTTCCACCTTGAGCTGTATTACTATCAGCGGCAATAATTTGTGCTATTCAATGGATAGATCTTTGATTCAGACAATCACTTCTTGTACCAGAGCCCTATGGGCCTGGGATAATCATTTTGTCCGCAATTATTGCACATTTGAAATTTCTTTAAAGGACAATTACCAACCTATCAGAATGAGTGAAAACACGTGGATTTTACACAAAGATGTAATTAAAAGCTATGATATAATATGCGAGAACATGTGGTCAAAAGCTGGTGCAAAAACCAGAACATTGACAGATTGGACTGAAGAGGTAACAGTTGACGCAAACTGTTACTTAAAAACAGATAAATTTGTTTTATATGGTCCTTTGAAAGAACGAGATAACAGACTTGATTCAGTCCCGACTAAATCACCGATTTTTATATTTGATAAGCGATTTGAATTACCTGAAAATGATTTAAAAGTTCCAGAAATCAATAGTAATGAAAAACAAATAAAATTTGACAAATTTGACGCTAAAAGTATGAACAGTTATATAACTTTAGACTCTAAGGCCATTACCAAGGTAGTGGATAATATGTATAGTTTCCAAGATCAAGTAGACAATGATATGAATGAGTATCACCAAGACAAAGAAAACACAAGAAATTTTATAACTTGGCAAACAATGCTTAACTCTATCACAAAAATTGGTTTATTTTTTACAATTTCAGTAATTTTAATAATGATGATCAGAATGGGTCACGGAATTTATGGAATAGCACCAATTATAATTGCAAAAATAGATGAGATAGAGGGCCGGTCAATCAATAGCCGAGATACTGTTTATTTTTGGAACAGTTTTGTTAGCGACCCCTTGAGTACAGGCCTAAATTTTGGATTATTCTTAAGTTTCATAATACTATTTTATGCTGTCAACCGATATCGATATTTGAGAACTTTAAGACATTCCATTCATTACGCTTTACTCGAAAAGGATTTTTGTAAACATTATATTATAATCTCATTTAAATTAATTAATTTGTGGTCAATTTACCCAACGATTAGAGAATTTGTTTTAAAAGTGCCTTTGGATTGTATTGAATGTACTGATGATTATGATTATGTAAGGGTAATTGGTATAACAAAAGTTTGGCAAATAACGCCAAAAAATGGAAAACCGAAGTTTAAAGTCCTTGCACCAGTAAAGCTGTTGATCGAGAAAAATTGCATTCAAACAGAAAAAGAACAGATAATTCGGTTTAATATGGAGGAAATGGAATGGATTCAAGGAGGAAAACCTAAAGACTTAAAGAAAATGAACACTTTCGGCGAGTGTACTCTTGCATATCACAAAGAGGGTTCATTGACACTAAGATCTTCTTTCTAATCATTTAATTAGATATCAAATCACTTATTATTATTGTTTAATATTACTGATTGTAAACCATTTAAATAATTGTTGTTTTATTGAAAAATCAAATATTTTTGAACTATTAACTGAAGTAATTATGAGATTGTTTAGGTATCAAGACTGAGGTTTTAACCATGGGGTGGGGAGGTGTTATAGCTCAGGAATATTTGATAACTATTTCATTAATTATAATTTTAGTGAAGTATTTCTAAATTCTTAAGATTTCAATGTTTTGTATTTTGATTTTTATTAATATTATTTAAATATTTCTTAATATCTTTACTAATGAATAGAAAGAATAATATATGTTTAAGAATATATGTAAGAAAAACCTGAAGACATTTACATGTAATTGTCTTAATTCTGTCATTGATTGTTAAGTATATGTATAATCATATCAAGTATCAATTGATATTAGTCTGTAGTTTATGTGTTTGTATGTCATTCCTTTGCCTGACTTTGAAGGAGTCATATGTAATCAATAGTTTGAAATGTCTTTTGCGTCTCTTTTTAAACTTTATTTCAATAATTTTAATAAAACTTAAATTTTTATAAGAAGTTTTTAAAAGTTCATTTTAGACCCAAACCATTTGAAATTCATTAATTCATTCACTAATATAATCATTGAAGTAGCATTGGTCATCCTGGTCATCACTCTCTCTCACATATGAGTTCATAATTTGGTCAAACATTGGCTAAACTCCCAGAGGTCGGACTGACCTCTAATAAAACAGTGTTCATTGTTTTGTAGAATAAATTGAATTAAAATTTTTCAAATTATTTTCATAAATTTATTGATATATTTAAGGAGAATAACAATTAATATTTAACACATTTGCTTTCATATTATTCTTGTTTAGTGATATTTTTTATCCAAGCAATTTTCATGGGCACCCAGACCGCATACCCAAAAACCTCAGTTGTATTTAGCCAGGTATTAGGCTGACAATCAGTTGCATCCAATCTTACCATAGATATAATGCCAATAAGAACTGCACGTCCAAGATAATATTGCCAAACTGGCGAACCCGAATCACCCTGGTAAGAAATCATTGTCATTAACCAATAATAGTACGGATACTTATTGAGAACAAGATAAAAGTAATGCAAAGTATTCATTTTCCTATAAAATTGCTTTAAAATCATCATTCAATTTAAATTTCAGTGCTTTTTCAAACTAATACTAGGCTTTTAAGTTAAAAATTATCCTTACAGACCACAAAGATCATCTTGTCAATACCCACTTTGCATATTGATTGACCATCCAACTTTCTGGTTTCGAGAAGTCGTCCACCAAACCAATCTTGGTACCAACTAATATATGAAAACAATTCGACCTTCAAATAACCAATTTGTAAATGTCCAAGTTGATCATCCCATCCTGCAATCATCGCATACTCGGTCAGATTCTCTGTAAAGCCAGTTCTTTGTGGCGGTAAACAAATGTTATTCAGTGCTGATAGCACTCCAATAGCGCCCGCATTAATCTTTTTATTCAGTTTAATTAAGCCGATGTCATGTGCAGTGGTATTATGAGTAGGGTTGCCAGATCGTCCTTTTTTCCAGGACAGTCCTGGATTTTGGTTCAATTTCGGCAAAGTTTACCTACCAAAACTGTTAAGAAATTGGTTGGTCCTGGAAAATAAATTGATTTATACAACGTGGCCTGGTTAATGTCCTGGATTTTTTAAAAATTGTCCTGGATTTCCATTTTGTTACCTGCAACCCTAGTTTTAAGCCAAAGACTGACTTCAGAACGCCAAAACTATATACTACATACTTTGTAGATGTAGTGACAAAAACTATTTTTATTTTTGATTCATTATATTTGGCACCTACTGCCTCATTAGAAGCCAGTTCTGTGGGAATTCTGGGTCTGTCAATAGTTTTATATAAATAAATTGTTTTAAACAACCAAGACTTTAAATAATTAATTTAAGACTTCTCTGAAATTGGCAGAAATTCATTATAAACTTCTCCCTATCCTGTTAACTAATGTACTGCTCATTGTTGGGGATTCTGGCCACTCAAACCCACCTGTGCTGACTATAAGGATTCCTTGAAAAACAATATTGTTTCACGTTTTAATAATTTGTGTTCAAAAAAATATCGCAGTTTTGCGGTCAAACAAAAAGTGTGTAAAAACTGAGATAGTTAATACTTTTTACAGTTTTATAAGCCATTGAAAATGAAGTTACAAGTGTCTCCAATAATTATTTTAATGCTTTATTTGATTATTCTGTATAATCAACACCCTATTGATAACCCGCAGGTCATAGTTTTCCTGTTGAAAATCACCTTTTTTTCTTAGATGACCCGCGGGTTATGGTTTTCGATAAGAAGCTTGTTATCTTTAAGAGGTCAAGTAGTGCTCAAATGAAGTAATATGTAAAACTTGTTCATTCAATTTCAAATTAAAGAAAATGAAACTAATTATAAATTTGTGCGCAATAATCTGCCTTGCTAAAGATGTCCATTTGTTTCGGATATCTCAACAAAGAATAGAAACTCGTCAACAAGAACAACAACAACCACCTAATAATAATCCGTTGACAACTATTCTTGAAGCAATTGTACAGTTTATAAGTGAAGTGTTCAGTGGTATTGAAAGTACAATCAGTGCATTAGGCGAAGGGATAAGCTATGCCGAAACGATTACCTCTCTCATTGAGACCATATTGAGTTTAATTGAATTGGTGTCAAGCAATCAAATGAAAGATACCCTAGACGATGTGAAACATAAATTGATTAAAATTGACCACAAATTACATGAAATTGATAGTAAACTTGTTGACATGGTTAAGCATGATGCTTATATGAATTTTATTGAAAGCTATGGGGATGCCATAGGACACGCTCACAAGAGTCATCACCACCAAGACCATCTTAAAAGACATGTAAATAACCCGGATATTATCACCAGAGATCAACTCAGACGTAAATGTAAATCAAATGAATTGTTAAATTTCAACAATTGGATGAACAGGGTTGTTACCGAAGAAGTTCATCGGTCATTAAGGTTGGTACTTGCAAGACAATATGATATCAAAACATTTTTGAGCTGGGCAAAATTAAGGGCCACAAAACTTGCTATGTGTCTGCATTCAATTTGTTTTAAACTGGAAGAAGAACACCGAGCACTTAATCATGATGAATTTGCCATTTCGCAAAAATTCAACGAATTAGAAATGAATAACTTTTGGAATAACATGGCAATTACCGAGATCGAAGCTTTTATGGCATCAAATAGAGGAATGAGAAACAGTGATTTTAACGACAAATTAAATTATGTCCTTTCTCAAAAATATTATTGGCGAGCTTGGTTAACTGCAAGTCATAATGATAAAGGTTTCGGACTCTGTGAACATTGGTGAAATTTTAACTGTAGTTATGCAAATTTTTGGAAGCGTGACCATGCTTATTTGTTGCCTCATCTGACTCAAAAACCTTGTAGCTTCAATTAGTATCTTTGAGTTCTGATAATTTGTCAAATACTGCTCCTTGTTCATCTTTTTCAACGAGTCAACATGATGCTAATGTGAAAGGAATATATATCTAGAATTGTTTGTATCATAACTCTCAATATCATACCCAAGGACTACTGTAGTCAAGTAATTGATCAGGTAATTGGTCATAACTGAAATATTGGATTAATTTTTTTTCAAGTACTTGATCAATTTAATTGAAAATCATATTTAAATCATGGTTTATCAAACTTTGAATTTAAGGAGAAAGAGGTCAAAGGACATTTTTTATTTTGTTCCTATTTAAATGACATTTTCTGTTATTTGAATTTTTAATTATTCCATTCAATTACTTGATAAAACCTAGAAAAATTAATATTTGTTTAAAGAACATTTAAATAAAAGAAATCAATTCTTCAATTTCATAAGTGTGTAAACAAAAAGAAAAGCATTTTATTTAATCGTGGTTTTTATAACTTGTGATTTATCTTTATAATACGTCTGCAATTCACATGCTTTTATCATGCTAAAGATTGAAAATATTCTTGTGATCTAGTAAAATTAATTGAATATTGAATATTGATCCATTTGAACTCATTAAAGTCAAACTAAATTTTTATTTCATTCATTTATTCTTTCGCCTGATTTCTAAAGAATTCCAAAAAAGGTAAAGAATTGCTGTTAAGAATTTGCCAGGAATATAATTTTGCACACCATATGCTTTTGTATTCTGGCTATCAATCATTTAATTGGTTTGTTTATCAAGTTTATTATACATTAGGTGAAAATAATCGCATTTTTCGTCATCTATTCAAAGAATTGAATTTGATTTTTATTCATAAATCTATTCGATTGAAAATACAAAAGATTTTGTGTCGAAATTTTATTCTTAGACATATCTATAATTTAATTATAGCTTTAATTATATGTTTTGTTACAGAGAAGAACTGATCGATTATTTTTCTAGCTATCCAGGCCAATTTGCCATCGATTTTGCAAAGATCTCATTTGTTTCAGGGCGTTGTTTCGCAAGAAGTTTGTTACTTGCAAAAGAACCTTAGTAAACTAATGACAATGTTTTATGATGAGCGATCATCGGCCAGAATGAGACCAAACCTAGTCTTTGCGGATAATAAGAAAAATGTCTGGGATTCAGATGCCAAGAATGTTTGGCAACCGCACAAGGAGATATTCAACTGTCCTGATCATACGAAAGTTAAAATTGGCTTGCAACTCATATGTCTAGCAATGAGCTCCTTTTGTTTTCTATACCAAACCACTCAACTGATTACTGTTTATTTGAGCGGAAAGACGGTCGTCGAGAACAGAGTCGAACGGTTCAAATACAGTCAACTGCCGGCCATTACTATCTGTTTCCCGACTTTCATGGATATGGAAAAGTTCGCCAACTATTGGCTAAAAAATTCAAGTAACCCTGAATATACCAAATATTATGAAGAACTACTCGAAGTGAAGGCAATGGCAAAAGTGTTATGGTCAGAGGAGGCCCACTGGAAACAAGTCGGCTTATTTGAAAGGTATCTCTGGAACGTCTTTATCAAAGCCACAGACATTACTTTTGGTGAGGCCTTCGCAAAGTTCACGGTCGACATAAACATGGCTTTTAAGTCTCCCAGCCAGGCATTCAACGAGTCGGGTCATTTAATAACCCTGCCTCTGCCCAAGCAAATTCAATCGTTTATTCCACTATTGGATCCCCGGCTGTGCATCACTCTGTTCAGTGACTTCGATGACAATTACAAAGACCAGAAGATGAGTCCAATTCAATTGGAGCTACAATTCAAACATAACAAGATAACATTTCCGTTCATCAGATTCTACGAGGGTGACTTTTATATAGCACTGCATTCATCAAATATTCTTCCGGATTTCAAGCGAGAAAATATCTTTCAAAAGCTGAATATGGGCAAGGTCAACTTTATTACCTACTCAGAGTCCCAGATCAAATTGTTACCAAGACCCTTTGAAACAGAATGTGTTGAATATCAGGTGAACAGCACAGGAGAACAGGACAATAGAAATGATTGCATTCTGAAGTGCGTCGATCAGAGGCTGACCAATAAGTTTGGTCTGAACTGTATCTGGACTTATGACAACCTGAAGCTACTGAGACGGAACAATTTATTCAATCACCTAAATAGAAAGTTTTGTGATCATCAGATAGAGTCGAGAACCTTGCAAATAGCGGAGGAACAGCACCGGCTAACCAACCTGTGCGAAGACTTGTGTCCCAAGAATTGTTTCGAAACATTCTATACCTACGACATAGAGACCAGAAATGGCGACTCCTTTCGCGAAGAACACAATCACTTTTCAATTAACATCGATCACAACCGTTTCCCAGACCAGGTAATCGAGCACAAGCCGATCCTGGACTGGATCACCCTGGTGTCAAACTGTGGCGGCCTTTTGGGAATGTGGTTGGGTTTGAGTATTCTCTTCATCTGCAATAAGTTTATTAACAAACTTTTCGACAAAGTATTCAATACTTAAAAAGAATAGTTTTTTTTGTGAATTGATCATGTTTAATTATTTTTACAAGCTAAATTGTAGTGTACATTGCAAAATATTTAATAAACATCGAGGTACTTCTATTATAAAATGATCCAGGATTAAATATATTATAAAATCAATTATATTTATATTAAATTAAGCAGTTTAAACTAGTTTATAAAAACTAAATAGCTTATTTTATTTAACCAAATGTAAATTCAGTTCAATTATTTTCGATCTAGCTAGAAATTATTCTGTATAGTTTTAAAATTTTATACATGCACATTTGTACATTTAAACTTTAAAAAGATAATATTTTCTAAAATCTACAGATTTAATCCAAAAATAACCCAGAAATTATTTGTTCTTCCTGCTGTAATAATACTTTTGAACATGCTAAAATTTGCTTGTTCATTCAACACTGAAGTCTGGGTGGTAAATGACATATATAGAATAAAATAAAATAGGTAAAAAATGAAATATAAATACATATTTATATTATAATTAGTAGTAAATGAGTAAAAAAAAATCTGTTCAAGACAATATTTGGCGTCTCTCTATGCAATTGCAGGACGGTCTGTCGCCAATTTGAATGCCAGAGGAATCCAAACGGAATAGAGGGCCGTAAAGAAGCCGATAATCCAATCAGTTGAGCCCAGTGCTATCCGGGTGCAGAGGGTACGCTTCATTTTTCCCTCAAAATAATCTGGATTGCCCTTACGCTGAATAACACCCTGCACCACTTGTACGGATGGTTTCTTCAGGTCATAGGCCAGACCTAACTTTTCGCAGCAATCAATGAATAGTGTGGCTGGATTAAACACTTCCCACCATTTTTTCTCGCAATTTGCGTAATCCTGCAAAAATTGCCATGATAAAAAATAAATAATTCCTTTTTAATAAGCTTAACTAATACTTGGATAATTCAATTAAAATAAGATGTTAGAGAAAAGTGTCAAATTAACTCTGCTTAAAATTAATTGTTTTGCATGCTCTTTATTAATAAATTTATGGAAATTATGTAATACCTACCATTGGAAATGAGTGATGGTAATTATGAGAGCCTATTGGAAAGGGGTAAATGATTATATCAATTAATTAATAAATTAAAATAACAAATTGCTACACGAACATGATCAACATCGATCATTCAATTATGCTAGATTTAGATTTAATTGAGTTTTCGTGGAAAAACATTTGAGATCATACTTAGAAATTAATTTTTTTTAATAAGCAGGTAAATTTTCAAATCAATACTAGATAAAGTGTGAAATATTTGAAAAATACATCTGAAAAATAAAAGGGAAATCCGTTTACATCTATCGAAAAGAGAAAACAATTTGAATGTTTAAGAATTTGCTCTTGGAAATACTAACAAGGTCTTTATCTTTTTATTAGTTTTTATTCAGCCAAAACATTAAATTTTAATGAGTTTATTGATTTTATTTGCTCCGATATCTCGAAAATGGTAGCACTTGAAGGGATATTTGTTTATATTTAAACAGTTTTAGGACAACAAACAAAATGATTAATCAATTAAAACCTGAAAATCATTGAATTTAATTATTTATAGTTATTTTTAAGTAAATACCAATTGATTGGAAATGAGTCTCAAAATAAATTAATTAAGAAAAATACAGTCTATACCCTATTTGTTGTGCTCAGGTCAGATTCTGTCTCCTAAACTGTAAGAATTATCCATAAATACGAATAACTGGAAATTAGATTTACAGTTCGGCAAAACTCTGTTCCTTAAACTTAGGATGGACTGTATTTAATAGACAAATGTTTTGATTGTGATGTCTATCAAAAACTGTCATTAATTTGAGTTTTTTTATTATTATTGATTAAAAACTATTTTTAATTTCGATTCAGGCCTTGAAATAAGACTTTTAAAGAAATTATTTCAAATGAACTGAAAAATGACACATTTAATGGATATTATAAAAAGTGATTTTTTAATTAAATTAGACATACCTTCGCCCAAACTCAAGTACATGGTAAGTTTGCTTTCGGTAGGACCAATATTCTTATCATAAGGCCTTTTACCTAGTTTAAAAATGGAAATAAATTTCTAAATTAATTGTGAATGAAACAATAAAAATCGATCATTTTTATAACTAGATTAAATATAGATAAGATTTGATGCTTTATTATGACTCATTTTAGCTGTTTTTGCTACTTTTTTTGGAAATAATCTAAAATAACCAATCAAAATGTCAAAATAGTCCGATCTTTTATTCGTTTTAAATGACCTTAATTACTCGCCACTATCGGTAAGTCATGCAATCGAGAGTGGAAATACACACAACCTTTTTATTCGGAGTGATTTTAAATCTAGATTAAAATTGTTTTCTAGAATCGATTCAATATTTTTGTTTGTTTTCGGAAAAATTTAATTAAATTTTCAGTTTTTGGCAAATTCTTTAGGAAAGACTATTGAGGAAAATTAAATTAAAATTTTATTCATGAAATTCACTGCTATCTAAAGTAAATGTACTCCTGCAAAAAAAAATCAAATTCATTTTACCATGTTTATTATGCAAAGAGAATAAAGATTCACATGCCGAAAATATTGATTCAATAAACTTTTTTTACTCCAGGTTCTTGATTTTAGAAGGAGTTAAACTACCAGAGTAAACTAAAAAGAATAACCGCTGACAAAATATGCAGGCTGTTGAATATTTTGTCACAATATTATAAATTGCATTCATATTTTATTCTGTTCTACTTCATTTTTAGGGGAAAGTGAGGCATAAAAACAAACAAAACTTAAATTTATACAAATTTATACAAGATCAGGAGTTGGCTAATAAAAAGTTCAATGAAAAATATATCGAAAAATAAAATACAAGTTTGAATTCCAGGAAAAATCTGAAGGTCTATAAAAATATATTATCTTTGTATTTGACGACTTTCTCCTTATTTTCAATTTGTCCTTCAACTTTGCTCTGAATAAAAACTAATTGAACTAGAAACTTAGATAATTTAAGATCTTGCAAGCCTTAAGTTTATCCAGGTTTAGGTCAAGATTGCCAAATAGTAAAATTAACAAAGAAAGAAAATTTATTAAAGAAGATATATAACTAAAGTAGCGATTATTAACCTTGAAAACCAATTTAACCTTTGGCAATTGGATCAAACTAGGACAGTTCAAATGGGACATAAATGTCGGATCAATTTATGCACATTTGACTTGAAATTCCATTAATTGCATAAATTACCAAAACAAGATTAAAAAGTAATATCAATTAATTGAAATTAAATCAATTAATTATTGTAATTATCAATTAGACTCAGAAGTTATGTCAATTGAAAAGTCTGTGAACCGATCGAAACAATTTTTTTCTCTCTCTATTCGTTCAAAATTAAGGTCAAAGACATTGAAATTTCTAAAACAGTTATTGAATCGAAAAGTTGTTTAATCGCAAGATTTCGTGTTATAAACGATAAAAATATCAAATACTGTTTGAAGGCGTCAAACATGTCATTGATTTTTGTATTGAATTCTGTGAAAAAGATGATTTTGACTTTAATTCACAGCTGTCTGTGTGGCTGTGTTTGTAGCTTTAACCTTACAAGTCTATTTCCTCAAGCATAAAAGTGATCGAACTTTTTCTTCAATAATTTAACCTTAAGCTTTACATTGTCAAAGTGACTAGGAAATTTTTACTCAAAATTGGCCAAATTTCAAACCAGGCAAAAAGTCAAAGAAAGCATTTTGGAGGAAAAGTTTGGGATTCCTATTGTTTTAATTAAAACAATGAAATAACAAAAACTATAATTAAAATCATAATAAAGTCATTAATTAAAATTCATTGATTCATTTTTTTATAATAGATGTGAAAGATTAAAATTGAATCATATGTTGAAGAATAGCGTAAAATTGACTTTGATTGGTTAAATCGAAATAAGTTAATTAATTATTTTTGTCAATAATTACTTCAGAATTAATAGATTTATAGTTTTAAAAGATGATTAATCTTAGGAAAAATATCTTTGTTTAAAAAAGCAATTTATTTTATTTACAGTTAAATGAAATTTGATCAAAGTAATTAAAAGAGACAAATAAAGCGAAGGTCATTTTATAATCAACTAATTTTGTTTCTTCCAATTTATATCTGGCTTATTTTAAAAACTTTTATTACAATTAATGGTCAATTAAAAATTTTAAGATGGTAATTTGCCAAAATCGCTAAAAGTAAACAACTTCGATAAGTTTCAGGTTTGAATTAAAGAGGGTAATATCGGGTTTTTCTTTCACTATTTGCTGTAAGGTCTAAGTTTTGAGTGTTTGTAGTGTTTGTGGGTTTTTGGGGTTCATTCAAAGCCTGTGACGTCAACTAAACGACTTTTAACCTGTTAAAATAGTAGTATACCAAAAATAGAAGTTGCACGACCCAATCAAACTTCTCATCAAAACTGTAATTTAAAAATAAAAACTTTCCCAAAGAAAAATACCACAAAGCCTTTAAGTCATTTCCAAGAATATAAATTGATTGCAATTATTGTTTTAAATAATCTTAAATCCGGAATTTTAAAAAATAACAAAAATATTTGGCACTTCATTAATAACATGATAACATATTTTTATTTATGGGCATTTTTCAAATTCTTTCCTGTAAAATTGAGTAATTTATCAGAAAAAGGTTCTATCTATGAACAAGCAAAACGAAGCATTCAGTTTCATAATAGAATTTTGGCCAAAAATTTATAAATTGTTTTAAAAAATTGATAAAATAATCTAACACAAATTGCCACAAAATCTAATCTATGATGAACTGCATTCAGAGCGCACACAATAACTAATCAGAGTCAATCACTAAAATTGAAAGCAAAAATAGGGTCAATTGTCTACAGAGCTCAGGGCACAGTCGGATGGCCAAGTGAAAGTATCATCCAAAAAATATGCATGACCCCCATTCTTATTAAAACAGGCGTTTCGTATCAATCAATAAGAACTCCTAACCTTAACTAATCAATGACAGTTAACAGACAAACTGAGCCTCAGGCAAATATTCCAGAAAATAGTCCAAAATGTTCCAAGGTCAGACTAAAATTAAACTTGCATTTTTGGTGGGAAAATATTAATCTGAATGATTCCTGTTGATTTTTCCTGTAAATTAGTCAAATAAGACAGACTTATACAATAAATAATTTAACATGCTTATAGATTACAGTCAGATTTAAGGGAGTAGTGTACTTTCAATTATTCCTGTCCTAATTTTTTACTGACTTTCAAAATAAGGTTTATTTTTTTGATCTGAAAATACGAGAAACAAAATTTAATTTAGGAGAAAAAGCGCTCAATTCTTATCAAGATCTTCTAATTTTTTGTTCTAATTGAGTCTTTTTTAACACAAGACCTTGGTAAATTTGAAAATAAGAAAAAAGTTGCGAATTAAAGACTTACCATAAATATGTGCGATTGAGTTGACTGTAAACAAGTGATGCAAAACGAAAACAATACGCAAAACGACGCAAACGTTGAATGCGGTCAACAGGTTCTCATCCCAGCAATAGTAGGGTATAAGCATCGGGAAGACCACCGCCCAGGCGATCACCATCGGAATGTAGTACTTGTGCTGAAAAACTACCAGCTTGTCCTCGAGCAGATCTTTGTGAGACAATTTGCGGCCCGACTGAATTACTTGATCATTTTTCTTGATACACCACCAGCCAATGTGGGCGAAGAAGAAGCCCCGGCGGGCGTTCTTCGGGTCGGCGTCCGTGTCGACAAACTTGTGGTGATTGCGGTGGTCCCGGGCATAGGAAAAACAGGAACCATTTACTGCCATAGATTCCAGAATGACCAAGCACGTTCTTAAGAATAGGCCTGCTTTCAATGCCCTGTGCGCCCATAGACGATGTGCTCCCACAGAAACACCAAAACCACTGCCTGTTGCCCAGACAATAGTCCAGATCACTGTACTAAGCTTAACAGGGTACAGATTGGCGTAGATATAGGCATAGATGGCATATGTGTGCAGGATTATCAAATAGATGACGTTTGTCCACTTAAATTGTGATAGCTTATAACCAAAGCAGAGAGTAAACGAGCCGAAGCCTTTATTGCTATCTTGGCTCTGTTGTACGGATGAGTTAGGAATAACGACAGTTGCCTGTAGTTTATCTGATGACTGATTTGGTTTGCGTTCAGTGATCTGGACTTCTGTTTCCCAGACTTCTTCTGGTATTTCATCACCAGTCGCTTCCATCGTGTCATTCACTTCAGCAACAAAACTGTCATTGATTTTAACATAAACTTGAGAATTTTTCAAGTCTGCAGGTTTATCATCAATTGAATCAAGACTTTCAACACTTTGAGTCTCAATATTTTTATCAACTTTTTCATTGTTTTCAGTCATTTTGTAGATATCTTTAGAGGAATTCCGAGACTTTTGTCCGGATTTCTGTAGATTTTGGTCATTATTATTAGTCATGGCTTTTGATGATGAGATTCAAAAAATTGAACAAGAAAACAATATTTTTCACTTATTCTGGTCCTTTCTTCCAAAACATTGGTGTGAGTACTAAAGAGACAGAAAGAAAATAAAAGTTAATATTACAGAGCATTGACAACAAATTTTCATCTTTCATCAGATAAAGAATTAGAATGTACATTTTGCTCAGCCAATGGCTTGAACCTGATGATAATAAAACAGTAAAAACCAATAAAAATATCTCATACCTTAAACAAATTTATAGACATATTTCGTAAACATGTTTGAAACCAAATTTATTGCCAAAAATTTGGAAATATTTTGAAATACTTTTTATTTAATTTTTGATAAACTTTTTTCAGTCAAAGTGAGAGACAGTCTAAGAGGTTATCTGATATTACTTATGAAGAGCACTACCATCTAATTCATTGTGTAAAACGACTGTTCATTAAAATAGAGGAACTAAAGAGAGGGAGTCAGAGTACTTGAGAGGGAGCGCACGGGGAGGGCGGGAGAGATAATATTTATTATTATTTATCCTCATTTTGCAATAAAAATAATAAATTTTATGAATTTTCAAAAAATAAATGTCTTTGTTTTTCAACTAATTCTTAGTTAAAAGTTAATGAATAATGAGCAAGGTAAAGTGAACGATTAAATTCCCCGTTTAACTATATTCAATTTAATGATTTTTTTAATTTCTTAATTTCTATTGGTTTATTCATTTTTCTCTCAATGAATGGCAAACACTTCTAAACCAAAAGGGATGACCAGGCTCTTCAATATTAAGCAAAAGATCAGGAATATTAAAATTTTTTTTTAAATAAATTTTTGTCAAATAGTCTTGAATTTTGCTTAAAATAAGTTCATTGGCCAAGTTTGCTTTAAAATTTCAAATGATCAGGAACACCTTGCCATTCCCGTTCTCAGATAACAATAAATGTGTTTTGATTCCAGTTCACCCAGTTAACACTTTAAATGTGGTTTAATTGTCATCTAATTAGATAATCAAAGCACTGATTAGGTACAAGTTCTAATCGATAAATATACTTTAACAAGAATAAGCTCAAGCTCCAATTACTTCAATTTATATATTGTTACGATTGCTCATTGAATTGTTCATAGTATTGAAGCATTAAGCAGGTCCAAATTACTTGAATCAATAATATATTTTATACGATCAATACAAATTTATGAAACAGCTAATCTAGTAATACCTGAGTAATTTTTTTAATTGAATACTATTTATAAGCAAAATCAGTTAATGTTCAGTTTATACATTTCCTATTAAAGGCTGGCAATGCAGGGCTTATATTATTATCTTTTAAGTATGGACAATTTATTCATAATTGAATAATTAACTTACAAATTCTAATCTTCAAGAAATCCTCCCCGGTTATTAACTTTTAAATCAAATAAGATGAAATTAAAAATAAATTAACTAAGCAAGCTATTTCAACCCATAAACAGATATTAAAATTAGAACATTATTTCTAATAGGTTTATAATCGATCAAGTCCATTTTTGAAAGTAAACAAGGAACATTATAAATGGACTTTCTTTTGAAAGTTAATTGTCTTGATTTATGTACAACATCAAAAGAATGTGATCATATATAAAATTAATTTTCACATTTTAATTAACCTATCTAACCTTTTATAATGAATTTTATCGTTTGATTATACATCGATTTTTAAATAATTATATGTAAGTATTATAGCGAGATTATAACTAGCAAGATAAAAAACTTATTAAAATTAATTAATTTAATTAATCACATGTGATATTCATCTGAACTAAAGGAAAAGTTTGGCTCAATTTCCAAATGGGAGAGAGAGAGAGAGGGGGAGGGAGAGAGGGAGGGAGAGATTTATAATTTTAATCTATGAAATCTCATAACTACAGACTATTTGTATTACAATGGTCAAAATTCTTAGCTTCTAAAGAAATTCGAATATTTATATAATTGTTAAATAATTTTTATTTATTTTTCATCAATAAGAAGAAGAATCGCATGAAATGAATCCTTTTGTTACTTCTCTCAAAACTATTAATAAACGCAAACATTTATTAAGAGTGATGATCATGCAAGAATACAAAGCTTAATATTAACCTTCTAACCAAAATTCTCTGATAAAAAAAGAAAGCTGAACAGGAAGACTTGATTGTACAACTTTAAAGGGGAATGCACAATTAATGGCATATCACTTGCAACACCTTGCACCTCATAGCACAATTAAATCTTCAATGATAATATATAAGCAATTTGAAATTAAAATAAGGTTTATGCGGTAAAAAAAATAATTGTTACCGAATTATAAACTATATAATCATGTCATTAGAATTAACATTAAGTCCTGTCCAAGATTAAAACCCAAGAAAGGAGTAAGTCATCAAATAATTGATGGAAAACCTGTTGTAATGATGGGTCGTATAATCGTTTAATTTAAAAAATCGTGAAATAAAAACACTTTTTTGAAAATACTTTATTCACGAGAAACTTATCCATCAATTCAATTAATGTGAAAAATAGGAATTCCGATAAAAAATTCAAGTACCAATTAGTGGCAAACACTCAAGGATTCAATCAATAAAAATAAATATCAAAAAGACTGCTCCTGGGAAAGGGCTTCTCTATCCTTTCCATCATTTTTTGCCAATTTTTGAAGGTAATATTTTCCAATAATAATAATTTCTATCGATTATTAAAGAAGTTTTCCTTAATGAAATGTGAACATGGTATTAATAATGTTAAGCTGATCATCAAGCGATATGGAAAATGTCAAATTCAAGATCATTGTGCTACTAAAAGCAGGATGATTTTCCATTATTTTTCAAAAATTTTATTGTGTGTGTGTGTGTGTGTGTGTGTGAGAGAGAGAGAGAGAGAGAGAGAATTTAATTTTAAAAGTAATTTCTGTGCAACACTTAATTAACCGGCGCTCGTGTCTCATGTAATTATGTTGATATGAAAGAATGTAATTTAATTTAGGCTCATGTGATACGACATTATAGCCGTCAGTATTGCTATACACTGTCTGTAGAGCTATACCTACAGAATTGCGTCCAAACAAAGTCTGAAACCAAACACTGTCTCATTGTTTCAATTTTGCATTTTTCTGAACTAATTTATTCTCAGATTTAATTCCACACAAAACTCAATAAAATTCCATTCATTTAATACATAAACCTTTTGTGCATTTGTTTCGTTATAAATATAATTAAGAGAAAATGAAAGACTATAATGATCAAGCTCGCTTGCTTTTATTTCTCGGTAAAACTAACAGATATTTCCAATCTTATTCTAAACTTTTATATGTCTAAATCAAATCTGTTTTGATATTTTTTAAAAAAGGAAGTCTTTCTTCCTTGAGCATCATTAATAATAATAATAATCAAACTCTTATTTTAAGAGTTGAAAGACAATACCAAAAACAAATATATTTTCAGAATACTTGCTAGAGTCAAGATACTTCCTCTTTATTTTCAAATACGACGTGGAAATTGAATATAATTTTAAGCATATATTTATCCAAACTATTTAATTATTTATTGAAAAATTAATTAATATTTTTATTTAGTTGTCAGCAAACAATTAAGTGTGAAAACAATAACTAAAATTTCTTGAAATCGCTTTTGAAGCTCTGTTTATCAAAAGGAGAAATGAGTCGACACTAATGTCCGGATAATGAATTCTTTGCCTCCGATGCCTAAACTCAATATATAATTCCGGTCGACTTCACTCTGGGATCTGTTCTCATTTGTGATTCACTCTTATTATGTGTTTCATAGATGGGTACAACTCGTCAATCATGTATTGGACACGACTTAATTAATTATGGCATTGTATACCATTGACTTCAAATAAAATCAATGGTTGCTAATTATTAAGCAATAGTTCTCAAAGTACACTTAAACCTCCCATATGTGAACAGCTTCGGACTTAAAATTTTGTTCATATATTACAAGTTTTCACTAGTTGGAGGCTCATTGGGCATTATTGGGACCAGATATTCTGTACATATATAAGAGGTTTTCACATATAAGAGGTGTTCACATATTGAAGGTTTCAGTGTATTTTCTGGAAATTTCTTTGAAAATTTATTCTTACTAGATATTTCTTTTATTACGGCTTTCAAAAAACAAATAAACAAACGTCGGAGATTTTTAATATGTTTTAAAAGGCTGTTACTATTTTAATTCCATAAAAGTACAGTAAAAGCTCTTTAATTTCACACAAATTGGGACCGGACTTTGAGGTCTGTGAAATTATAAAATGTGAAAATATAAAAAATATCGAAATCAAAACCAACAAATTTTTTAAAATTTTCGAAATTTAAATTAAACAAGAAATAATTTTACCATTCTGACTCATGACCATTTTTCTAATTTCACATATGGCTTCCGGCAGCCATTTCCGGCCGCCATTTTTGAAATATACCCCCTATATCCTTCCCAGATTTTGATCTGAGTCATCCCCCCTAGGGTCACGGACCTTGCACATGTCTGCAATTAACCAAATAATCGTCACTCAAAATAGCTGTTGGCCCTATCTTTTTATATATTACCTTTTTATGGATGTTAACCCTGGTTTTATTTCTTATTCGATTTTTATGATTCATATATCAAATGGAAGATCATGTCTTCTTCGAATATTTACTCTCATACCCTGTAATACCAATGTTGGCCAAAAAATTAGCAATTGATCCAAAGATTCCGTCAACTATTTTAATAAATTATATCTGAAACTTGATTAATACATAATTTGAACAATTTGAGCTTAAAATTAACCAAAAACATTAATCAAACAGAATATGGTAGATTCTGCTCACTACTTTCTTAATTTGATCATACTTAGATTATCAAGATTTGGTTCTATTCCTATTGTAAGCACTACCAGCGCTTTACTAATATTTGTTGAATCTATTTATTCAACTCTAAACACATAAAAATTTAAACTATTATTTCAATTAGTCGTAACTCAACCATAAAAATAATAAGAATTTTCTTTTCTTATTCAAGCTCTGGTAATTGTGAGAGCACATTTTGTAAATTGGTTAAAGCAGGGGTCGTCAAGGTCCGAGACCTAAGGGGAGGGTATAAGGAAAGGGTAAAATGGCGGTTTTTTTTCTTAAAACTCAGTGGGGGGTATAAGTGGAGGGTATTTTTTTCAAGATGGCGGCCGGAAGTAGCCATTTTGTTCCTTAATCCTGCTTAAATCCAGTTAAATTAAGCTTAAATTAGTTTAAATTGCCTTTAATTCAGTTTAAAACCAGTTTAATCGGTAAAATTATCGAAAATGGCGGAAGTTCCGGAAAAATGGCCCCCGCGCTCAGCTGCACGGCAATTGTTGAAGGGGGTCAGTTTCTCTGCGTTTTTATAGTACAATCTTTTCTCAAACTTAGGGGGATATATGACCAAATCTCGGTCTAGTGAAGGATAAAACCACCCTTGCACATCCCTGTTCTCATTTTATGTAAAGCAATCAATTAGTTAAGATGATTTTTTGGATAATTCAATTTTTCAATAAAGGAATTATTTAGTGCCTTAATCACCTTGAACTAAAAAAAAGTAAAATTGATAGAAAAGTTGGCTTAAATTTAATAGTAAGCACTTTTTCCGATACTATTTAATAAAAACTGAGCACAAATTAAAAAATAATTTTTATTTTAAAAGGAACTTTTCAAACATGAGCCAAAACTCCTGGTCTATTATAAATTCTACACTTTTTTAAACAGTTTTTAACCATTGGATTTTCCATAAACGACATAATGACCGACATAACTTAGTTGAAAATTTGCCCAAATATTTATTTTAAAATTTTGACTGATTATTTGTAGGGCAAAAATGTGCTTATTATCATTATTATCAATACAGTAAAAGCTTTTTAATTTAACACAGTTGGGACTGGACTTTGAGGTCTGTGAAATTATAACATGTGAAAATATAGAAAGCTTCTAGATCAAGTACCAGCAAAAATTTTAAAATTTTTTGCAAATCTCTTTTAAATTCAAAGTTCAGGCTAGTTTTATTTAATTATTTGCTAAACTTGATAAAATTCTCTATTAAATTAGTACTTTTGCTTAAAATTAGTATAAATAATATAAAAATAATTTGATTTTCTAAAATTTTTCAGTTATAAACGAAATAATTTTATTATTTTGATATTCATTTCTCTATTTTCACATATTTAACCTTGTTATTTCCATAAATCAGTGTGATTGTGAAAATAAACAAATGTGAAATTAGTCTTATTCTTTAACATTGGTTCCAAAATGGGTTTAAGGTCGGGCATGAAAATAGACAACTTGTGAAAATATAATGCTTTTACTGTATTATAAAAGTTGCAAGATATGATCTTTTATAGTGATTTCCATTCAGGTCGCCATTGACAACAGGTTAGGTACATTTTTAAAACACATAAAGTTATATATTTTGTATTGTTTTTAATTTTACAAAAAATATTCCAAAATCTGCAAGTCTATTGTGAATATCACTTGCTAACCACTTGATGACTAACCGATTCAGTAGACTCGAATTAGATAGGTCAATGTCATATATCTAATGCTGCTACCTTCAAAATTTCAAATCTAAAAACTAGCCAGAAATGCACATAGATTAAAAACATTTATCGTCACAATACGTGATAACTAGTTTAAAATTTCACAAGATTTAGGCTTAAAACAGACATGTGCAAGATCCGTGACCCTAGGGGGGATATAGGGGGGTATATTTCAAAAATGGCCGCAGAAAATGGCCGCAGGAAATGGCGGCCGAAGCCGTCATTTTGTCCTTAAGTACACTGAATTCCAGTAATTTAAAAGGGTTACTAGCTTAATTACGCCACAATTCAGCTATTATTCAAGTTACAATGCTAAATTTATTAAAATAAGGGACAACATGGCCGACTTTGTGGCCGCCATTACGAAATAGCAGCTATTATTTGC
>JAQIWP010000325.1:0-28989 GCA_034695525.1 Euzetes globulus
TATACTTTATCGAATCCAATCATCAAATCAAGGTTGCACGATATTCTAGGATTGCCTGATCGTGAGCATCGTCCTTTGATCTAGATTCAAAATTTAAAATAACATAAAATATTCTAATTCTAAGTCGAGTTTCCCCTAGCTCATACCTTAATATTAGGATAAAAAATATTGCAAATGAAATACTTTTCGTCAAAATTGTCCACATCCAAAATCCTCAAACACAAAAAAACTCCAAATTCAAAATGTAAAGTTTTAAACAATATTATGGTTGTGTTAGGTCAAATTAAATTGAGTTAGGTTAGGTTAGGTTGGGATATGCTAGAATTAGAGATGGCCTAATAGAAGGGGTGTGCAAGGTCTGTGACCCTAGGGGGATATAAAGAGGGATATTTTCAAAAGGGCGGACCAAAAAGCCGCCAATTTGTTCTTAAATACGCTTATTTTTTGGTAAATTAAAGCGTTAATTAGCTTAATTGTGGTTTTGAAAATTGGCTCTAGGGGGATATCCTATCAGGCTTGGGAAAGAAAAAAAATGGCGGTTTTTTGGTTTTCCATTTCGAAAATATACCCCTACCTCTATTAAGCTATTAAAGTTGCATGGCAATATTTCCTAAAATAAGGGACAAAATGGCCATTGTTTGGTCGCCGCTATTCGCACAGCCGACATTTCTCTTTCCCAAGTCTGATAGGATATCCCCCCTAGAGCTAATTTTCAAACCTAGAAGGATTTCAGGCAATCCCCCTGCATACCCCTGACAAATAGAAATAATGTTTTTATTGTGAGAGACTTTCTAGAAATTTTCTCCTAATGGTTTTTCTATGGTCGACCCATATATTTCAATGTTTGGCCCATGTACAATTTTTTATGGCAATAAAACAATTACCATTATTGGAATTAGGGCCTAATTAAATAGGGAAAAAACTTAAAATTTAACACAAATATTCTAGGTGGGAATGATTCACTAAATATCTAAATTTTTCAGCTGCTCTAAGTTAAAAAAGAGTCAATTATTCATAACTGTTATGGGAATGCAGACTAGAAAATTTGTAACACTATTTATTTATGATAAAATTGATAGGCCTCAAGTCCAGGTGGCCAATTGCGAGTTATTTTTCGTTTCCCCCTGTAAACTGAAATACCCCCCCCCCTTTTGAGCGAAGAAATTCGCAATTTTAGGATTTTTTAGTAATTTCGGCCAAAAATCAGACAATTTTACAAACGGCTGCCAAAATTCCGCCATTTTGTTCACTATTTTAAGGAATTTAGGCTTTAAACTTGCAGAATAGCCTTATTATGCCTAAAAAGACCGGAAATAAGCCTATAATAGAAAAAAATCTCTGATGTATAATCTGAACATGCTCTGCGCAGAAATGAAAAACATATAATTGTTTGAGACAGGCATTCTATGGAATTGCATTTGAAATCTAGACAATGTAAAACTTATGAATGATTAGCAACTTGATTTATTTTCAGGATGTTTGGTCTGTTGTGACTGTCAGTCGATGTTAACTGTAAAGTGCTATATGCGCAATGGACAGCCTTACTGTAAAGATGATTTTTATAAAAGGTTTGCCAAAACTAAATGCGCTAATTGTGAACAAGGTAAATTTCTATTTGTAGTAGAACAAATATAGCAACGAAATTGACATTTTTACCTTCTTTAGGTATAGCGCCCACAGCTATCGTTAGACGAGCTCAGGATAATGTATATCATATGCATTGCTTTAATTGCATTCTATGTAAAAGAGCTTTAAATACCGGTAAATATCAATGAATTAACTTTTAATTTAATATTTTACTATTTTTCGAAACTAATTCACAAGTTATTAATGAGAAACATTTAATTTAATTAACTGATCCATTAGGTGATGAATTCTATTTAATGGAAGACAATAAATTAGTCTGTAAGACGGACTATGAATCAGCAAAGCAACGAGGTAAGCTCAATTGGTGAGTGTCCAACTGAACGAGGCAGGCCTATTTACAGCTTCTAAAAATTAAACAATGTAATTTTAGTCTGCTGTGTAGATGTTTTAAAATGACTCAAATAATTATCTTAAGTTTATTTGAAATGAAAAATTATAAATAGTGGGGTAGAGTTAGGTAAAGCATGAGAGAAAGCAAGTATAAGGGATATTTTACTCCGACCTAAACAAGTCTTAGAAAAACATGTCTTTTAATACAATCGGAAGTCAACATTTTCTTCCTAGATTCTGTCATTTTAAGCTTAACTTTACTTAAATTATCTAAAGTTCAGTTTAAATCCATTTTAATGGAATTAAATGACCAACCATGACAATAACCCTTTTTGAGAAATAGGTTCTTTCTTATCTTTTACCTTGATTCTTTTCAAATTTGATCAAATATTTTTGCAAACTCTTGAAGCCTAGTTCTCGATAGTCCTAGATTACTAGTAATAATCGTTAACCAATGGTTGAAACTGACAAATTAATAAATATAACCAGATAAATAAAATTATCAACAAAATTGCCAAGAGCCAATATAATTGGGGTTTGGTAAATTGGCAAATTTGATACAATAGTTGATTAGTATTCATTTAGTCCTGTTATTCGTTAACTGATTTTCGGACATAAAATACAAATGTGACTAAAATAGATTTGTGTCAACAGAATCGTCTTCAAAGAGGCCCCGGACTACCATTACTGCCAAACAACTCGAAACATTGAAAATTGCTTACAATAACTCACCGAAACCGGCCCGACATGTGAGAGAACAACTAAGTCATGACACCGGACTAGACATGAGAGTTGTTCAGGTATTGTCAACTATAGACCAAAGCGATTAAGCAATGAATCAATTGTTCCCATTTAAGGTTTGGTTTCAAAATAGAAGAGCTAAAGAAAAAAGGTTAAAAAAGGACGCCCACGGGGGACATATGTCTAAGGGCCATCACATGGCGTCGCACAGTGGCAGTGGCTCAGGCAATAATCGGTGGCACAGCAGTAATAGCCTGTCAGTGGACGCAATGCCACCGAGCAATGCCTCGTCTGCCATTTTGGCCAACGAAACGTCTACTTCTTGTTCCTCTTGGTTTGACGACACTGTCATCGATGATGACGACGATAGTGAAGATGAGTCACTTCTCACTCAACCCTATTAACAGTCATTCACTTCTATCAAAGCATTTCTTTAATTTTGTTGTTTTATAATCATTCGATTGAAGTACAAATCGATAATAACTTCTTTGTTGTGTATTTCAAATATTAACACAAAAATTAAAAGTTTTTCAGTCATTTTTTAATAAGATATTGAATTGAATAATAAGATAACCATTTGCGCAATAATAGCCAAAAGATAATATAAGAGATTTTTTATATGACCTTAATAATAATATTTATTATCATTTTTAAAACAAACCCGGACCTTAAAGTTTTATTCCACATTTGATAATAATAATAATAATAATAAAGGTTCACCCCTATCGATTTTGGACAGTTTTTAAAAAACTTTCTAGATTTTAGTAAATAACTTGATAATTGTGGATCACTTAATTATCTTGATAATGGACAAAAATCAGTTGGTTCTGTTGGGATATTTGTAATTACCGAAACTTGGCTATCATTTAAACAGTTTGTAAGCGACTTAGTTTATAAATTAGCAAAATAAGTCATTTTCCAGAATTCTTTTAGATTCAATGAATCACATTAATAATATCTGACATTAAAATTTTGATAAAAATCTAATAAATCTTTTGGGAAAAAAAACCTTAGTCAGCAAGAATAAATTTCAGAAATTTAAAGGCAAATGAGAATGTTGCGAACCCAAATAATTAGTTTTTTGTTCAAGCTCTCGACTATTTTCAGGCACAAACATATCAGTTGACGGGCTGTCATTTGCTCACTAATGTGTCTCAGTGTTCAACTTATGGACCAGAACAGTCACAACCATTCATTCAATTTTTTTAAAAAAGGGCTAGAAATATAATTATCTTATAATTTATTGGTATTAACAAGGTTCATCAATAATCTTGAGACTTCATATTCAAATTCTCTATTACTTTTTTTTGACAAACAAAATATCCATGAGCTATAAATTGAATTCAACTTTAATTAAAAAATTTATTTTTCATTACCTTCAAAACATTATATGTAAAGAGAAATCTGAACATGCTCTGTTTTTCAATACTTAAAAAGGAATGCATGTGACTAAAGCTTTACGAGGGATACATAAAAGTGGTAAGAATCTGTATTCAACATAAGCTAATAACAAAGCCAATATTTCTGAAATCTACTCTTGTTACTGATTAATTTGACCTGAGATGCACTATTGCACTTTATGCCAAGGCTCTATTATGTCCGTCAGTTGAATGGACTTCGAATATATTTAAATAACAGTTTAGATAATATAGAAAATAGTCGATTGAGAGAAGGAATGAGTCATTAGATTTTCATTAGTTTCTTGTGATAAAGTTTAGCACAAATGGGAAGATGTCTTTTAATAGCCTCGTCATTGAAGCGTCGTTTGCAATAATCGCACTGTTGTTGAAATGATGCCAATATTTGCGAAGTGGTCGGACCACTACTGACCTGTCCTTTAGCCGCTTTGATGGCAGCGACGCAATACTCGTGCTTTTGTCTCCAATTTGACTTTTTTTGCTCCATTTTTGGCGTATTCTTTAAACAAATGATTGAAAAATCATTTTGTCAAAGAAAAAAATCAAGAACAATAGTTTAACAATAAACTTGGTTCAATAACCGAGTGATCTACAAATTATTTCTGATTCTTTATTATAAGTGTTAAATTTAACTCAATGGCTAATCATTAATAGTCTTATAAATTATACCCAAAAATGATTAAAGCTTACAGATTATAACTATGATATGATTGAAAAGTCCCCTAACAGACAAATATACTATGACCTTGACAATATTGATCTTTAAGAAAAATGTGTCTTATAATAGCTGAAAGAATTTTTTAAAAATTCAGAATCATAATAATGGTCACAAAAACTCCCTTATTTCACATTTTTTAATTCTCATAATTCAAAGATCTTGAGAACCAGTATCGAAAATGTTTCCGATCCCTATTTCTTGGGTCACTTTTTCCGCTGGACCACCCCCACCATTTCACATCCCTAGAGGAGTTTGCTGATCTTTGATAATAATCTCAAATTATGTGCCTGTGTCTCAGAAATTAGGTAAATGATGGTCCTATTTTGCCCCTTAACAATTGATGGTCAGAAATAGTTTGAACTAACCTTTAAAGCGTTTTCGTAAATCAAGAGATAATCATTAGGCTGTCCCTTAACTCTTTGCTCAAATGAATCGAATTTGATGCGCGATTTATCCAAAGATGACATACAAACCGCTTCATGTTTTTCTAATCTTTCAGACAACGCAAAGAGTCGCCGACAGAAACGACAGGCCGTCCCTTCAGTATTTGGTTTTCTTGTGAGTCTTTCAGGAAAAGCATCGGCACTAATACTGCTCTGGAAACAGTTTTCTGG
Source organism: Euzetes globulus (assembly GCA_034695525.1). Lineage (NCBI taxonomy): Eukaryota > Metazoa > Arthropoda > Arachnida > Sarcoptiformes > Euzetidae > Euzetes > Euzetes globulus. Next base: position 5,469 of record JAQIWP010000325.1, read on the forward strand.
TTTCTTGTTTTTATTACTATTCATCCATTGATGAGAAGATCTTTTCGCAGATTCCTGATTGAAGTCAACTTTTTGGCGAATATCCTTTGAATCACTTTTCATTGAATTTTCGTTTTTAGGATAAACTGAAAATTTATTCGATTTATTGTATTTATTTGCATCGACTTTCGAAAAATAATTAGAACTCTTTTGATTGTCGGTTAATAGACTTTTATTCAGAGTCGGTATTGAATTTTTAGCCGAATAAGTGTCACTTTTGGCAATTTTCGAATCGATATTATTATTATTATTATTATTATTATTATTATCGTTATTTTCGACTTTAATCGCATGGATTTTAGTCTGACTGACAGGTCTTAAGTTCAGTCTTTCCCGAAACTGATTTCGCATTTGATCTAATTTTGATGACATCTTTCAAATTAAATTTTCAAAATTATTTTTTAAAATATTAACTTTAAGAAAGTTTCATTAGTTTACATGAATTTCAAATGAAATCTGATTTGATTTTCAATGTTTTATAAAAGAGTCGATCGCCGAATAAGGCTTTGTTATCAATCAGAGCGTAAGTGTGGCCTAAATGTGGGCGAAATAATCGCTGTAACAGACATTTCAATGATTAGACACCTATCCTGTCCTCCACTCAGACATAAAAGCAATCCATCAATTGAATGATCATGAATCCCACTTAAACCAGTTTTGCGTCCATTAAATTTAGTTTTCATTACAGACTTTTATTATTTTAGGAGAAAATTAATTAAATAGTCTTAAAATAATTTCATTATCTGTGCAGCCATTTAGTCTAAGTTTATATTCAGTTGACTTAGCTAGTTCGTTTGAAATTCACGAATTCAGAAGTCTGTTTATATCAAATTATTATAATAGTCAAGTATTCAATAGTGTTGACGTCTATTTCTATACAAAACAACTAGATTATCTCATACACACTTATCAGACATGGGCAGGTCCTTCACGGACTAGGGGTATAGTAAAAAGATTTTTCAAATTTTTTAGCCTTTTTCACTAAAAAATCAATTTTTTCAAAATCTAAGTTTTTCTTTTTTTTAAATATTTTCTTTATTATCATTTGAATAAATAAAATTTTAAAATCTTCCACCAGCTCATGTTTTTCGAATCTTTCAAAAATTTCGAACATTTTTTCACCAAGATAAATTGATAATTAGATTTTTAAAAATATGTTCAATTTATACTGAGTAGAGGTTAATTAGTAGTGTTTTTGTATTTTAATTCAACACATTATGTTGTAAGATTTACGCTTTATAGACCTCCAAAGTTTTGAACTTCGGCACGGCCTTGCGCACTTATGCTACGGGGTAGGTCACTCTAACAAAGATCAATGTGTAACATTTTAGTTAGAGAATTGCTTTTTACTTGGCTCTTCTTGATCCTAGGTGGGATTCACAAATGTTGGACTATCCGGTCCTTTATATAGTATAGTATTGTATGGAATTGGATTCGTTTTCGTCATTAATATGCATACTTTGCTAAAAACTGGTTATTTTGTTCCTAGTTCAAAAGTCACTATCAAAAGCTCATAATAATGAGGCCTTTTATTGAGATTTAATGAGTGTACATGCTTAAATCACTGAAAACATGCTTATTAAAGAAGAAAATTGTCGTTAATTGGCCACTAATTTCATCATTGACCTTAATCGACGGTCAAGATGTTTTGAACAAAATACTAATTTATATATGTACCAGATTTCCTTTTGCCATTTCTTGCTTTCGATATTATTTGTAATTGAAAAGAAAATCAAGTAGTAAGTTTATCATCTCCTACAGTCTAATTTGGTGACTACGGCCTTAAAAATGTTGGTGAACTTCAAATTTCAACTTGTTTCTGTTTTCTAATGTTGTTCCGAGTGGTCGACAATACTTATTTGCGTGTATATTTGACAAGATAAGTGGGTCAGTCTAATTAGCATGCTAAATGTTGACATAAATATGAATATAGAATTTAGTTGTAAAATGCCTTCCAATTGTGTGTCGAATTGAGTTAAACTAATTAAATGTTTATGAATTTTATTAAAATAATAAAATTAAGTTTAAATATAACTAATTTAAGGCAAAGTTAACCGACAATTGTTATCATTAACCGTCGATTCAATTGATTTTACAAATTATTTCAAAAAAATACTGATTTTCAAAAGTATAGAAATATTACCTCAAAGTAATGTCAAAAATACATTTCAATAGTTCTGACAAAAATCGTTTTCAAATATAATATATATTTATATTCAAATTGAATTGTTTTAAAAAGATATGATTTCTCAATAAGTTATATGCGATAAATAATAGATAAAACCTTAATATAAACAAAACCTTTCGATTCATTAAATGGTAAAAAAGCAAAAAATCGATATTTTTTACAATTAATTAAATAGAAATCATATCTTAAAAGTTTTCTGAAGATATAATAATAATAATAATCAACAAAATTGAATGCAATTTTAATTAAAAATAATTATTGGCTGCAATGAGTTTAAAGCATTCCCTAAACTTCATTCAATAAGAATATTTATATAAATTAATCGGAAGCAAAAATAGACCAATTTTTCAATCAATTTACCGAATGATTGGTTTTGGTTTGAATATAAAGCCTAACGGAATGAATGCGAAAATCAATTTTAAATCTTCCCATTCTTTCAGAAGGAATGTATGAAATTTCAGTTAATTTTAAGGCAAATATTGAGGCAAAAAAAAGTATTGTCATTTGATTCAATTGAAAATGTATTTATGAATGCATTCCAAACCCTTTTCACTAAACGAGAGCCCATTTTTTTCAATGGTTTGATTCGTTATTAAACACTAATTAATTGCAAATTTATTATAAAAATATATTAAATGCTATTTAAGCGGGACTGTCCTCATTTCCAGGACTATCGTCATCGAGTGGAGAACCAACAGAGTTGTCATCTCCGGTACCACTCATTGAGCCTCTTTTGTTATTCAAGTAACTTCTTGAGGCGCCCCCGGAAGCACCCGAACGCCTATGAAAAAGACATTTTGGCTTAAAATTCTAAACCAATTCAATAAATACCTGATTTTGTTCTTAAGATTTCCTATTTCTCGGGTCAGCGCTTCGTTAGTTTCAAGAGCGTCCTCGAGTTCCCTTTGGACTTTACGTCGAATGCCCTTCTCACGAGAGCATTCCTCCTCGGCCTCATCCAACTGTCGTTTGAGTGCTTTGACCCGATTGTTGATTTTCTCGACCTGTTCCTTATACTGGTCTGCGTTCCTGCGCTCGTCATCGATATTATTTTGCATTTCCTTAACCTTTTTATCCATTTTGCGAACAGACTTTGCGGCAGACAATCGCTCTTTGGTCTCCATTTCGACCGTTTCTTCTAATTGAGTGATCTTAGACTCGAGTGTAGCGATCGTTGTCTTTGTTTTGGTTCTCTGAGAAGTTTCCAATTCTTGTAATTTAGACTTAAGTTCTTTGTTTTGACGTTCGATAACAAGTCGGGAATTCTCCAACTTTTGTGAATTAGATTTTTCTGCGGCCACTTCGTTGGTCAGGGCTTCGATTTGTGTCTGTAATTTTCGAACTTTATCGATAAGAATTTCTGAATTACTCTGTTCTTCTTCAAGTTCTTCCTGTAGTTGACTGATCTGGGCGTCCATTCGGCGCTTTTCGTCCTGTATCTGAGCCCTAAGAGGTCCTAAAGAGTTGTTCTCCTCGTAGAGTTCTTCGCGTTCGTTCTCAGCTGTTCGACGCGCCCTTTCACTGGAAGCCAAGTCCTCCTGTAGGTGCGCCACTTCTGCCTCCAGTGATTTGGCACGTTTTTCAGCGTCTTTTGCCTGTGCTATCAACTCATCTCTCATAGCTTTGGCCTCTTCTGCTTCTCTTTGGTAGTCCTTCATTTGTGCCTGAAGTCTTTTATATTGTCGGAGGGCATCCTCTTTGAGTTTGTTACCCATTTCCATCTGCTGTTCCAAGTCGTGGTATTCACTTTCGTGTTTCTTTCGGGCGCCGATTGCAGCGGTTTTTTGCTTCCTTTCGTCCTCGAGCTCAGCCTCCAAGTCTCTGACTTGCTTGAGAAGAAGTCGTCGTTTGTCTTCTGCCTGTTCCTCTCTGGCCAACATATCGCGATCAAACTGCGATTTCAAGGCCTGCATATTGACTTCGAGACGAAGCTTTGCGTCTTCACTCAACTGCAACTCGTCCTCCAGTTCTTCGATTTGTGCCTTTTGTTCGGCCACTAAATTCTCGAGATTACGTTTGGCTTTCTCTAAGTCATGGAAGTTCTTGTGGGCTGAGTCCTGGTTGTTGACCAATTCATCCAATTCTGTTTGGAGTTGACGTCTGGCTCTATCAACCTCTTCGCACTGCTCCTCTTTTTCTTCGAGAGATCGAGTCAGGGACAGAATCCTTGTCTCCTTTTCTCGGGCCTCTCTCTCAGCGTTGTCTCTCTCGGCAGCAATCCTTTCAGATAATGTCTTCTCTTCGGCTAACATGGCGTCAAACTTTCGCTGCTTTTTCTCTAATTCGGATACCTTCGAGCGCTGACTCTCTATTTCGATATTCAAGTCCTCCACTTCTGACTGAAGCTTTTTCTTCGACTTTTCAAACTTATCGGCATTAATCAGAGCCTCTTCCAATTGTCTCTGTAATTGTTCCATTTCTTTTACTACTTTTTTGCGGCCCTCTTCACTGGCAGACAAAAGTTCGTTCTCTTCGTCGGTCTTTTTCTTGATATCTGCGATTTGTTGAACCAATTGTGCGATTTGTTTCTCTAAATTCTTTTTTGCCTCTTCTTCCTCTTCAATTTGTTCCTGGAGGGCATCCCGTTCTGCTTCTACTTGTCTTAGTCGAGAGCTGAGAGTCAGTTTCTGTTTTGTTTCTTCGTGGAGTTGGTCATGAGCCTCAGTGAGCTGTGCCTCAAGAGTAGAACTATTCTTGAGGGCATGACTAGCGCGACGCTCCAACTCTTCGAACTGAAGGCTTACAGTTTCCAATTCTGTCTGCAATTTGACCGTTCGGTCACTTAAATCGGATTTAATTCTTTCGGTATCCGTTAATTTTGCGGCCAATTCCTGTAATTGTGTCTCTAATTGCTTTCGTCTGCGATCACTCTCTTGTTTGGCCGAATTCAAAGTCTTCAGTTCATTAGTCAGGTCCGCGTTTTCTGCTTCCAAATTGCTTTTAGTCTTTTCGAGAGCCGTCTTATTCTTCTTCAAGTTATCCAACTGTTCGTTCAGTTCATCGATAGCTTTGGCGTGTTTTTGACGGATATCTAAGAACTGGGACTCGTGCTGACTAGACTCCTCATCAAGGCTCCTCTTCAGACGCTCCAACTCCTGCTCACGTTTCACAGTCAAGTCCTGTTGGGCAGCGGTCACATCCAATGAGTCCAACAGTTCATTCTTAAGAGCTTCCAATTCTTCATTCAAATCGCGTTTTTGCTTTTCAGCCTTAGCCCTGGCCTGTTTTTCGGTGTCCAGGTCCTCTTGCATTTCCATGAGTTGAGATTCGAGTTCTCTCAATAGTTTGCTGGCCTGTGCCTTCGAAGCACTTTCTTCGTCGCATCGCAACAACGCCTGACTCAACTCTTCTTCACGTTTGCTCAGAGCTGTTTGCAGGTCTTCCACTTGGGTTCGCTTTTCATTCAGTTGTTCTTTAATGTCATTGATTTCGGTCTCGAGTCTACGCTTCACTCTTTCGAGCTCTTGTCTTATCTAAAGAAAGGCAACGAAACAATGGTTAGCATTATATTTGAAGTAAAATCTAAAAGAATAGTGAAATACAGAAAACTTTAAACATTTGAGCAATACTTCGATCAAAGCATATCCGAAGACAAACAATATGAAAATCGTCACCAAAATCAATAGCATTCAATAAATTTTGTAAACATCAAGTCAAACATAATTAGATTTATTGGAAGAATCTAAACCAGTGCTGACAGACGCCCACCCCTTATAGCCTATAAAGCGCTTATCTAAAAATCACAATAAAATACTTTCCTCAATAAATAAATTAGCGCTAAAATATTCGTAATAAAACTTCACGACTTTGTCTGGTCTGACCAAAGAGGCATATATAGGTTAACTAGATCACTGACGAGATTTGCAACCAGCATTGACTGCTATAATTATCCAACTTTCTTCTCATTTTGCCTAATTGATTGGATAATAGTTTGTGGATATAATTTAGTCATCAATATCTTCACTTTGTCCCACACTCTCATATATTTTCTAGTGGTTTAGGAGAGGATATTCTAACATTCGGCCAATAAAATAGTTTTAAGTTAAAAATTAATTGGATTTGGATTTTGTCACTTCTAATATGTATTTGCCATTAATTTAACCGATTCTTTTCCCCCTTTTTTATGACGATAACCGAGTATATATTTGACGTAACTGGCCTTCTCCGCGCCTAACCCGCACTCCCTTGACTCAATCTTTATCTTTTAGTGAAATAAATGATATTTTGAAAATACTTGCCAAGGTATTAATAATTTCAAAATATAGATTGAGTTAACTTATAAAGAAATAGAAAGCAAGTAAAGCAATAAGGATTATAAAAGGATAACATTAATTCTACTTTATACAAAATGGTTCATCTACCTGGTAATCAATATTTGTTTTTTTCATATGACATTCTCTTAGGGAGGTTCGGGCAAAATCATAAGTCAAATTACCCTTTTACCTGATCTTTAAAGACATGACTTTATAAGCAATTTTTAGGAGTAGGGTGTCTTTATAGATGATCTATGAAGAAATAGCAACCGTTTGTTTTTGGCCGAAATCCCCGAAATGGTTTATAAAGACATATCTTTAAAGATCTTTTAAAAGGGTACATACTCATTCATTATAGTTGTTTAGTGACATTTTATAATCTGTGTAAAACAAAGAGGAGTAAGCAAAGAGGCATACCTGCTGTTCCTTTTTGAGTCTGTCTTCAATGTCAGCAATGGTGGCCTCGTGTTTGGCCTTAAGCTTTGATAAATGCTTTGCCTTTTCCTCTTCTTCTGAAGCCGATTGAGACACTTCTGTGAGTCTGTCCTCCAAAGCCTTCTTTTCTTTGAGTAACTTATTATTAGAGTCCTCGAGAACAGCGAAATCCTCTTCTAGTTTCTTAGATTTGGTGACGAGAGAAACCCTTTCAAGTTCAAGTTTCTGTCGCGCGGTCTCCTCTTCTTCGAGCTGTTCCTCCAAGTCTTGTATGGCTGACTGCAGTTTTTTCTTTTCAGCGGAAAGCGATTGATTGCGTTCCTCTTCCTCTTCAATCCTGGCCTCCAAGTCGTGTAAAATTTCTTCCAATTCTTGTTTTCTGGCGGCGAGTCTAAGTCTGGCCTCTTCGGCCTCTGCACAAAGTTCGGTCTCTGCCTGAAGCTGTTCCGCAATCATCGACTTTTCGTCTATTATTTGTTGAAACTTTTTATCCAACTCGACGACGTCTTGTTCTGCTCTTTGCATTTGTTCCTTCACTTGTCTCAACTCATCTTCTTTTTCAAGAAGTTTATCTTCATGTTTGGTTACCTCAAGTAATGGCTTAACTTTGGTGTAGAGCCGCCACCAGCTCCAGTTCCTCAATTTTAGATATGCGGCACAATTGCGCTGAAGAATACGAATGGCATTCAACTGTTGAAGTCGTTTTTGATAGTTCCTGCGGGCGAGTAGTCCTCTACACCAGGCTTGGAAGTTAACAATTAGGTCAGATATCTTCATATCCCTCTCTTCTTCGAGTTGTGCCAAAACACCAGCTCTAAAGAAAATTTTACTCTGACCCACTCGATAGAGGTTAGGGTCTAAGTCGAGTGCCACGATCATCTTCTCACAGGCCAACTTACCATCCATGAAACCCTTGGGAATGGCATTGGGTGTCAACAGTTCATATCTTTGTCTGAACTCTTGGAAAGGTATTCTATTAGGGAAGCCCTGACGACAGATTCGGATGCCTTCGAGCACTCCATTACACCTCAATTGATCCAAAACAAGAGGTGCGTCGATCTTTCCGGCCTTCTTCTCGTGATTAGGAATAATACAACGAACGAAGTTTGGGTTTGTGTTCCGCAGAGTAATCATCAGTTTAGACAACTGGTCCTTATAGAGCTGACTCACAGTTCGGAACATTCCTTTACGAGTGCGGGCCCCGAACTGTGTGTCGCCCATAGTGGCCACTCCCATACCAACTATTTCAGCTGAAAGACGCAAATCATCAATTGATTAAACTGATTGAAGCCTTAATAGATTCGTACCGTCTTTCCATATTTGAACAACAAATGAGTCCAACGAGTTTTGCAGATGTGAGACAACGTTCTCATTCAACGGATCCATATTCTTCATTAGCCACTGATTGGCTAAATAGTCGACCTATAAAATAAACATTTGAGACATCGTACTGGAAGGTTGTGCAGTCAGACTAACCTTTCCTGCGTAATGAATTATACTGAAATCAGCGGTTCCACGGAAGTCCGACTTTATGAACTTCGGGTGCATATTGTGAGCTGAAACTAATTTCTCAACAAAGGTCTTGTCGGTGGCCTTTGGGAACCAACACTCTTCGTCGAGAAGCGCTAGAATTCCCATCGGCTGATCACAGGAACAAATATTTCAATTAATAAATGGAACAAAACTAAAAATTAATTACTTTTTCAATTAAATCAATAGTCGGTTGCAAATCGAGGCCGAAATCAATGAACTTCCATTCGATACCTTCGCGTTGATATTCTTCTTGTTCTAAGACAAACATGGTGTGGTTGAAAAGTTGCTGGAGCTTCTCATTGGTGTAATTAATGCAAAGCTGTTCGAACGAATTCAGTTGGAATATCTCGAAGCCGGCGATGTCCAGAATGCCGATGAAAGAAGCGCCCTGTCGTTTGGTTCGATCCAAAGAACGGTTGATTCTGTGGACCAACCACTTGAACATCCTCTCGTAACAGGCTTTGGCGATGGCTTCTACGGCAGACTCCACCTGTTCTTTGGTCTGAGCTTTGGTGACATAATCGCGACCGACTTTAAGCCGCGGCCTCAGAAACGCTTTTATCATTTCTGTCACATTCAGACCTAATAAGTGACTGACTTTTTGCGCAACGGTATTGTCGGGAAGAGTGGCCTGATCTGAGTTGCGTTCCTGTTTGAACTTCATATTACCGAACAGAATGACGGAGGACACAACCCTGAAAATGGCACTCAAGTCTTCGGGAGAAAGACCCATAATTTGCATGGCTTGAACCGTATTGTTGAACTCAACTGTTTCGTCGACGCCGGGCACCGGAACGTTGCCGTGGGTTAGAAATGTGTAGTTCTTCACGTCTTCTAATAAGAATTCTCGGGACTGTTCCGATTGAGTGCCATTTAATAATTGATAAAAGATATGAAAGCATCTCTCGTCGACCGCCTGTCGTATTGTCCGCGACTTCTCTAAGAGGTCTTTGAGATAAAGATTATAATCAATACATTTAAGTAAAGACAGTGGAAGTGCTTACAGGTCTCAATGTTAGCACCGGCTATAAACCCGGAGGCGTCGAAATTGATTCGAATAAATTTGCCGAAACGCGAAGAATTGTCGTTTTTGACTGTCTTTGCGTTACCGAACGCTTCCAGAATAGGATTGGCTTTAAGTAACTGTTGTTCTAATTCTCCGATAATGTTTGGCGGCGGCGGAGAGGTGTGGTATGAGTGCAATGAGGCTGAGGTCGAAGTTCGCGGTTTAGATGACGCGACGTATGCTAAGTATTGGATCACTTTCTTGGTGTTCTCTGTTTTGCCGGCACCGCTCTCACCAGTGCATAGAATGGACTGGTCTTCCCTGTCCTGAAGCATCGACCGATAAGCGGCGTCAGTGACAGCAAAGATATGTGGCGGCACTTCATGTCTTTTCTTGCCTTTGTATAACTCAATCACTTTATCGGTATATATGGGGAGCTTCTTATAGGGGTTGACCACAACACAGAACAGACCCGAATATGTGTAAATCAAACTGGAGAAGTACCGGTCCTTCAGGTTGTAGAGGACTGACGCCTCGTTCAGACACGTCAACTCAGCCATGTCCTCCACTTTGTTAAAGCGGGGTGGGTTCATCTTTTGGATGTCATCCCTGGGAACTATACACTTCTTGTTGGTGTCCACTACTTCGACCTCGAGTTCGTCGGGTCGTTCCACTTTGACAGAGGCGGCCACAAAGCCTGCCGTGTCGTGTGGTATCCAAACCAGACGTTTTGCGGCCCATTCGGCAGCTTTTGTCGGGTCTGACACTAAAGTTCTGTCGACGGCCAGGAACTTAAATTCTGGATCCGTTCGGTTCACATCTGACGACATCTTCACGTGATGTCAGTTCCGGCTTCAGTTGAGACTCAATTAAATTAATTGCGAAAATGGTTTATTAAATCAAATAAATATTTGTTTCTCACTCTCTCTCAGCCGTCAAACGAGTCTTCACTTAACGATCACTAAAATTGACTCAAAAGACACGCCTTTTTCTCCTCAGAACACTTGGAATAACTCTTCGTTCATAAACTACAGAATCAATTATAACTATTTCAGTCAAATCTGTCATATATTTCATCGTAATTCTGAAAGAAGGGGCAAAAGTCACAAATGATGTCTTATGTGAAGTGCATATAATTGAAGACAAGAGAGTCAAACAATATGGCAGTGAAATAAGTGGCAGTGATTGGCTACGACTATAGAAAGGGGCGGCCCTTAGTTTTGTGAGTTAGGGTGAGGTGTTGATGGTTTGAGAGGTGAGCGCAACTGCCATTTCTACGGATTGTAGGTTTTGTCATCTCCTGTCTTAATCACACCCTTCCTATCAGAAGTGCCTGCAATCTCTGCAATCCCTGCAATCCCTGGCGGAAACTCAAGCATTTAAGTCAAATATTTTGTTTTCATTGAAAGCAAGACTCGCTCTAAAACTTATTCAATCAAATATTCAAAGTTAAAACTTATTAACTTTTGAAAACTCACTAAATATTGTCAACACATAAAGGCTTTTGTATTGCATTTATGAGTCATTCCTCTCAAAAACAGCGTTTTTTATTTGATTGAAAAGATTAGTGAAAATGTTTATAGCGATAAAAATGTAATTAAAATCAAGGACTTTCATCTCACCTCTGGTTTGAGTCTAAGCGCACAACACTTCCAAATATAGCGATTATATTGAATGCAATATCACTTGAATTTATAGGAATTAAACTCAATTCAAAAGTCTATCGAAAATATTTGATTAACAAAAGTTTGGAATCAGAACAGGATTTCCAATAAAATTATTCACTTTTTTAATATAACAAACAATAGTTTAGATTAAATTCCTTTTCTATTATTTGACGACTGATTGCCGTAAAAATGTGACGATTTTTATCTCAAATGGTTTGACAAAAATATATTAATATTCGATTCGTTTATTGAAATATCATTTGATATAATTTTGAAAATGTTATGTCAAATAAATTGTATTATAAGCAGAATATTTGAAACTAATTTAGTTTTTTTTGAGTCCTATTTAACACTTGTTCTGAAGTACAGGTATTTGTTTGGAAAATAAAACCAAAATCGAGTAAATGTATAGATTTCTATCAATTTTATTGTCAAACATTGTTTTAGAAAATTATTATTGTCTACAATCGGAGTCTTATCACCAAAATGTCTATTAATGTATAGTTAGTCAAAAAGTCTTAATATATTTATAAGTTATATATAAATGTATTGTTTTGATGGCTATTATAAGTAAATCGATTGAAAAAGCGGTGCAAATCGCGAATCAATGCTAAGCTTCCACTTAATCGCAATTAAAACATGTTTTCACTAAAAATGAAACTCATTTGCAGACAAATTGAAGCAAAAGATAAGAAGAATAATAATCTAATAATCAATTCCAACAGATTTTTAGACATATTTGAAATTAAATTTCAATTTTTGAAAATGTTTTAAGAGATGTTAGTTCTGAATATATTTTGTTTGGAAAGACTTATCGGAAATACGATTACCGGTAATAATAAAAGCAAACAATTAGTCAAATAAATTCAATGAGCAATAAAAGCAATAATCAAAACCATGTTTTCAGTGGTTTTAATAGACACTACTCTAATGTTACACTTCTCTGACTAGAATTTCAATCTAATTATTATTATTATTATTATCTTCAAAGGTGTGAAACGAATACAAACCATCGATTCAATTGAATTAATGGTTTGTCTAATTTGGATCCGAATAGAAGAAAAGGCGGTTAAAAGTTATGTCAATTGCTTTATAACAAAAGCCTAAGAGTTTATGTAATTAATTGTGCGAACACTTCATAACTAAACCGATAACGAAATTAAAGAGTTGTAGTGCTCCAGATTCCGCTTAAGGATGTCAGCGCACGGACCCAACAGGCGCTCAAAGCGAGCCCTATCCAATTTGACGCACTTTAGCGGTCCTTTTGCCTTAACAGTGGCTGCTCGTGGTCGGTCCAGGAGTAGTGCAATTTCTCCAAAGTAGTCAGATTTGCCGAGTCTTCCCACTTCCATTTGGGGCTCATCTGCTGATCGCTGTTGCAATACAATTGCTTCGCCCTCTTCTATGACGTAGAAGTCATCGCCCGGCTCTCCCTGTCTAACGATTTCGTCGCCATCATTGAATTGAACGGGGGTTAGTGCGTCTGCCACCGTCAGCCTCTCATAATAGTCAAGACTCTCTTTTACATTAAATAAATAGAATCAAAATCAATATTGTTTTCAATTGTAATGTAATAATACCGAGAATCGAGACTTTGGCTAAGAATTCTTCATATAATTTGCGTTTCCTAATAATACTTCCCATAAGAATCCTTCGATATGTGTCGCGATCGATGGCCCATAATCTCACTGAATTCCTTGCCTTAATAGTGGCCGCTCGAGGAGTCCCGTAAATGAGGGCCAACTCACCAAAACTGCCGCCCTCTCCGATCGTTGTCACACAGACATTATTAACGTATACCTGAAGAAAATATTTGTAAAACCATTCAATTGGTGTCTAATAAGTCCTGTTTGAAACATACCTCGATTTCTCCGTCATCGATGACATAGAAGTTGTCGCCTTCATCGCCCTGTTTGATGATAATTTCTCCCGGATTGTGGGTCACAGAGAACATTGCATCGAATATATCACTTCTTTGATTATCGTCCAAATGTTTGAACAAAACGTTTTTAGACATGGCTTTCTCGAGGGATGCCCTCGCCTTTTCATCTTTGGGCACAACCTATAAATATTGCAATCATTAATATTGACCCAAAGTTAAAGTTATTGCAAAAGGAATACCTTTTTTACATAATTTTTAACGTCATCTTCACTATAGGTTTCTGCAGAAACGCCACCTCTTCGGGTGCGTTGAGTTATGTTAGGGACAGGCGATAGTTCATCGTCTCGATCGTATTCGGGGGACATCGGAGCCTTTTGCTTAGCCCTGACCGCCTCCTCCTATCAAATTAGTTAACATTTCTTTTAAATCTATGTCTCGTTTGCCATAATTAACGATAAAGTCAATTGACTCCAACACAGAATTGTCTTAATTATAACATCAGAGGTGCGAAGTCTGTTCCATTGGATCAAATTAATTAACAATTGAACCAAAACTATTGCAAACGTTATCCACATTTGCAACTAAAATCAAAGAAAAGGGCAAAGGAGGTAGGTAGTATTGGGTAGTATTGGGTAGTATTGGGTAGTAGCTAGTAGATTCTACTGTTGTCATAATGGTCACAATTTTGTCTTTTCTCTCATTTGAAAACATGTTGTAATGGTTTTTAATTATTGAAGTAATTTAATAAAACATTAATTGATTGAAGTGTTGTTTTAATGAGTGTTTAAAATATGAGTTAAAATGATTTTAAATGAAATATTTTGATGTTTGACTCACTTTTTCCAAGACTTGGAAGTATTCCTTCAGAAAAGTGATGGGATTTTCTGGTCGTCCGACGCATAGCTGAACGATACAGTCCTTAAGGATTTGCTGAATGTTATGTCTTTGAACGTATTGCTCGCATTCCCGAAGAGATTGTTCTTCGTCTGGAGCCGAATGTTGATGAGAAGCCATCTTTGTTGCTATCAATGTTGTCGTCGGCCTCTAACTAGTAGTCGACCCCTCTTTGCGTTTCCCTTGTGTTCAGCCAATTATGAGCTCAATTGCAACGGAATGTTAACTATTTCTATGGTTACGCACGTAATGGGGGTATGTTTGGGGGCTTCAACTGGCAGTTAGAGGACTGCGACTATTTATTACAGGACGTCAATTGATATAAATGTCAGACATCTCTGACGTAAGGCATAAAACTTGAATCAATCTGTGATTGAGTGCCTCTACTCTTACGCTGAACCTTACATTCCTTCGAACCACAAACTATTCCAGAGATGTGCACACAATTGGATCATAAAAGTCATTTCTGGCCACTTTCAATCCAATCCTGATCAATAATCATGTTCATTTTTCTTGAGTAACCATTGAAACTATAACTTTTCATTGAATTAAATTTTTGAACACTTTTAGCATCAATTGATAGAGTTTTGCCAGATCAATTTTGGGTAGAAGAAGGTCCCGAACAGTTACTCTTACAACTTGTTGAACATCGTATACAGTTATAGCTTATAAATATGTAAAAGAGCATATAATAGATATTCATTGAAATCATGTTTGATGCGATCAAAGTTTAAGAATAACTCTTTTTATGACTAATTTTTAAATGATTTGGACTAAAGATTAGTGACAGACAAAGAAAAGATGACACAAAATGAGGGTTCGCTAAAATATCAATGACTACTTCCAACGTCTAATCAATGATTGAGATTCCGTTTGAATTGCCATAAAAATGCTATAAATTATATGATTTTGTCATTTACTGGATTTGATGGAAAAATAAAGGACCTTATCGTGATTTCTCTCAATATGTTTCAGTTCAAAAATATTGCGAACATTTATAAGATAAATCAAAGATTTAACTAGGTCATATAGGACAATCTAGGCAAAGCAATGGATTATGGATTAGAATAATTGATGGTAATTAACTAGTGTTGAATTATTGCGTTGAAGCACTGGTTAACCACTGAAGGCTTTATTTTTATTACTCCATTATCTCAATTGCAATAGAGAACTGGTGAAAAAGGGTCACTCATTTGCCAGATATGTCATCCAATTAACTTGTACAACCATTCTCGTATTGCTATTCTGTTTGATCAGAATGTAAACCTGGTCTGATTACAACATCAATTGTTACCAAAATTTTGATTAAAGGATTAGATCGACAAATATTTAACTAAAAATGGAAAATATTATTTTTGATTCAAAAAGAACATCAAATAATAAGTTTTGATTTTAAATTAAAAAATTGAAACTTTTATTGAGTGATAAATATATAGTAATTTCGAATTCATTGTCAAAACAATAATTAGTAATTATAATAATTATTGATTACTATAATTATATTTTCAAATCAAATAAACAAAAATAGTCTAATTATTAGTCGTCTGCTTCGAGAACTATAGTCTCTTCTTTGATTAAAAACTCGACCGTCTCTTCGGTCTCGTCTTCAGATGGGTTTTGCTGGTCATTGAAGCGGTCGTTATCTGTTTCTCTCAGTTCTGTTCTTCGCTTTTTGTTTGCATTGAGAAGAACTTCATTTCTTTGTCGAATTTCTTGGAACTCAGTCATTAAGGCCTTCCTCTTCTCTAATATATCTTTGGAGACCTTTGAGAGCGCCATTCTATCCTTTATGTCGAACTGTGCGCTATATTTCTTTAGATTTTTGCGAATTTCTTTGATTTTCTCTTCACTCAGAAGAGTTGAAGGTCTGGGTCTCCAAAGGAGTTGACAAAAACGGTCTAAATTGTGTTTACGAATCAGTCGTCCCTGGAAGGACCAAAGCCAGTAGGCGTTATCGACCTGAGTCCACAACAAACTGATTAGAATTAAGTCAGCATTTAATGAGTCAATACCTTATGTGCCCAATGGCTGACTCCAGTGACGACATAACGTCCGGTCGGATCCCATTCGACATCTGTTATCTGGAAGTGTTCTGATGTGGTGGTGATCGTGAAGTCAGAAGTGTCGATGAATTCTAATGCGTAACTACTGCTCCGCAAAGAGGCTAATACTATGAACTGTCCGGCCGGTGACCAAAATAAGTGATTGCATTGCTTTGATTCAAATTTCTCTAAAGTTTTCCGAAACAAACAAATGACAATTGAATTGAATTCCATTATAAATCAATGACTGACTTAATTGGATGACAGTTCCGCCCGGTTTTATTCCATAAAAGGTTAGACTATAAGGTCCTTGAGTTCCTTCGCCGTGAATTATAGCGAATTTGTTTCCTACCGGTTCCCAACTGAAGGCAACGATTGGTTCTGTCGAAAACAAGGAAAAACAGATATTTGTCTCTATCTTTATAATGATATATAATAATGAAAAGGAAACCTTTAATTTCTAGGCTATCGACTGGTATTTGTTTTTCCTTCATATGGAAGACCTCAAAATTGAAATACATTCCACTGTATTTGAACTCATTTTTCTCCTTCTTGGCCTTTGTATATCTGTCGACTTTGACGCAGAGGTAGTCCCCGCACTTCTGCCAATGCATCTTACAGTCGGCCACATTAAACAGATTCTTAGCTCTCAATTCATTACGCGATGGAATTTCGAGTAGGGTGACGCGAGCAGGCACATTCTGGTCCTCTGCCACCCAATAGGCCAGTATGTTTTGTGAGGGCGACCACGTGAAGCTCCTGATGCCCGTCAATTTAAGCGACTTCTTCTCTAATAATCCAAAAGAAGGCGTCTCATAAATGCTGAGTGAATCCGAAGAGATTCTGGCAAAATATTTGTCATCAAAAGACCACTTAAATATGGGCCAAATTAGGTTTTGTTGGTCAGCCTGAAAAGCCCGCTTTTTTGACTGAGTTCTTATGTCCCAAATGATGATAGCATTGGAATCGTTGGCCAAAACTAGAGTATTGCTCAAAGTTGTGATGTATTTCTCGCACGGACTGAAATCAATGAAAGTGACGTTTTCGTGGGCGAAACGCGCCATTTGTCCGAAGTCTTCGCCGCCCCACAGAGCTATTCCTCGCTTATGAAATGTTGCCAAATATGTGCCCAAAGGTGACCATTGGATAGACTGTTCTGTCCATAGTTTGCGTTCTTTTAGTTGAGTTGGTTCTGGCATTGTATTGAGGAAGACAGCAGTTGTGTCGCCCCCTTCATACAGAACCGAATATTGGTCATAACATTCTGGTTCCAAGAGCCAGTATTGAAGGTTTCCCCGGTCTGTGTAGGGCTGTTTGACCGGCTCTTCCATTTCGTTCGGAATACTCAGATATTTATCAATATCTGTGAACTGATTGGCAGCAAAAATGTGTTGTTTGTCCAGTTTGTGACCATCAAAGTTCTTGACGGCAGCCAATGCCTGGTCGTGAGTCTCGTACTCTACGAACACATAACTAAAGACAACAATTAAATCCAATTCATTGAAACAATGACTAACCCTTTTGTCTGATTGTTTTCGTCCGTCGGATAGAATTCATTCATTATTTTACCGCATTTTGAAAACAATTTCGACAAAACTGTCTTCAATTTCTCAGCCCTTTCGGGACCCACTTGTGGTATGCGGTCAACAATAACGACATTTTGAAGACCTGATTGTTCTGTCGGCCTATTTCGCAATAAATCGGGCAAAAGATCTGTCAATTAAAAAAAGATACTTAATTATTGCCCCAAAGAAATTGGGATTAAATTAATGGTAATTTCCAATCAATAGAGATGTCTTGTCATTAGTGAACACGTGGATCATCGCATGCATTGCCACTCATTGACAAACAATTCCTCTATTGTTTGCCTGACATTCATGTATTTGGAGTACAATTTAATTGTTTCTCAACTCTTTTTATGCCGAATAAGTCATTAAATTATATCCAAAACACAAAGACATCGAAAGCCGATTGTTATTCAATTAATGTATTGTCGTTGAGAAGGCGCCCAAACAGACACCGATGCTTACCTTCCTCTGATATATCGTCGACATAGTCTTCGGGATCACTAAAATTTGATTCTTCGTGAAAACCATTCTCGAGAATCATTTTTTTATCAATAGAATCAACGATTTGTTGCTCACTATTGGCGAGAGTCAGGTCTTCTTCAGCCATATTAGCACTCATTTGCAACGCTTCACATTATTGACACGATGTCTATGAATGGCTCAAAGGGTCTACAATTGATAACGTGACCAATATGTCATCTAACCTAGATCATCCTGATAATCTGGCAATTATTCATAAACTTATGGACCACGACCCGGCCCCGACCACCCGGCTCGATCACCCATCCCAAACATTATTGAAATTAAATTCAATGAAATATAATAAAAACCATTAATTATGAACTGAAAAACTTTATTGTATTAGAAATAAAACAAACAATTTAACTTTGAAGGTAAGATCAATGTTAAAACTATTATGAACAAGTTAACCACAAATTTTAAACATTAACAAGCATTAGACAAATGTATATTGATTAAAAAATAGCAACTTTCCAGACATTTTTTAAAATGAAGACCAAAAAATCAAGCATTTTCTTCTTTATTTCATATAATTGGGACTTTAAAATTGAATTCAAATTATTTAAGTGAAAATATCCGCTAATATTGGTTTCCAGTCATTATTTCCGCCCATCATTTTATTCCAATTAAAATCAATCCATGTTTGTTCACTATCTATAAATCTTTCAAACACGATAAATTGATGCAAAATTTCTCCAAGTACATTTCAGACAACATTAAAACGGTTAAATCCAGTTTAAATCGATCTTTAAACCAAATTATGGTAATGTTTTCAGAAAAATGGATGCCACTAAAAAAAATGCGACAGATCATCAGCACTTTTCAAGTTAGGTAATTAGATCGTTCTGGTCCTTGAATCGGGGTTTCGAGTTTTAATATGGTTTTA
This sequence comes from Euzetes globulus, assembly GCA_034695525.1. Taxonomy (NCBI): domain Eukaryota; kingdom Metazoa; phylum Arthropoda; class Arachnida; order Sarcoptiformes; family Euzetidae; genus Euzetes; species Euzetes globulus. The sequence goes on from JAQIWP010000325.1 coordinate 24,381, forward strand.
GACTCAACCCTCTTTTCTCCATTCGTGGATATAAATAAACATGGACAATTTCTGTCCATCTCGTTGCAAAATCGTCAGTCCTCTTCAATCTGAAAAATAGTCGAATTTTTTTAAACAAGCGAAAGGGTGTCAATTAGTTTTAGACTACTCCTGACTAAATTATGTGTTCTTTTCTTCTAATAATCTACTAATGTACTATGAAAATCTCATAATTTTGTCAGGTAATTTCCCATTTTCGAACCACAGAGAGCTTAACAATATATTATTAACATGTGAAAATTAAGAGAAAAACTGATTTTATAAGAAAAGCTTAACTAGAATTAATTGGGAGTAATATTGTAGAAAATGTGTTTGGTCAGTTGATGAACAAAAGTTAATAATAAAATTAGATGACAAAGGATTTATAATTTGATAAAATTCTTACTCAAAGTAAAGATTTTATGAAAAAAGTGATTCAAAATGTTTACAAAGAAAGTAATACTGACCTCAACGTTAGAATATGTGGTGTTGTCGTCGATATAAGTGGATCTTCTTGACTCATTTGGATCTCTAATAGAGTCTTGTCTTTTGAATGGTCTGAAAGAAAAGTTAGTGAAATAAGTCTTCCATATCCTTCTGAAGTTCATCGTATAACTGCCATAAACCAATGGATTGACACAACTGTTGGAAACGGCAAACATGAAAAGTGTGTCGCGAAGACCTTTGTCCAGATTGTTGGCCGCCTCCGAGTCTATTTGGTATAACAATACTATAAACACATATGGAGTCCAACATAAGACAAACGCCAATACAATAATCAAAGTCATTCTTAGTGTTCGAGTTCGGGCTCTTTCTATTTGAGTGGCGTCGGAACGCCTCAAATGCATTCGGTTTCGATTCAGATAAGAATTTTGGAACTTATTTTGCTTCAAAAGTTTTCCAGAATTTTGTACAGAATATTCTGTATTTTTGTCATTATTAGACACTTCCCGTCTATTTTTCGGATCTAAAATTTGAACAAAATATCAAAACTAACTGAGATTTTCATTTTTATAATAAGTTTACGTTTTTAACTTTGAATTAAAATATAGGAATTTACAATTTAGTAATTCGCAGTTCTTAACAAAATTATTCATTCAATTGTTTATTTTAATTATTTCAAATTCTAATGGGGAAGACCACTAAACTTAGTGACTAAAGTGTCTGACAGAGAATCAATTTACTCATATTAGGTTCGGGTCAAATAAAATATCACTTTACACTTTACACTGTTTATATAATGAACATCATATATAATGAACTTTCCTTTATAATTATTAACAACTTCTAGATTCCAAATCCACTTCAATAGGTATTAATGTTACAAATATTCCCTTATAATGAACTCATGTTTAATGAACAACAAAACTAAACTTTTTTTCATTTAAAACACGTGAATGTCTTTTATCTTACTCCAAGATTCATTATTAGAGTAGCTTTAGAAAATTTGTGCTAGTATAATTTAAAATACTTGCTACTTCCAGCATTTTGTTCACTGTTTTACAACTTTTTTACTATGAATCAACAAATGCTCCTTGATATTATAAAGTTTTATCAAATTGTTATAACAATCTGTAAACAAGTTGAATGGTTTTAAAAGAGTTTAGACGGGAGAAAATTCCCAGATTTTGACTCAAAGCTTGACTAATGATTTTGTCAATTAGCCAGAGCAATCTTACTGTCTGAATCTTTTGATCTGCGATATATTTCCCATAAAATTCTTGTGTAACAACAAATAATTATGAGAAGAGGAATAACATAGAGAGCCATAACACAGAATATGTTGTAAAAGGACTTCTGCCAGGCTGTTCGGAAAAAGTTAAAAGTCACGCATTGTTCAAACTTAGGGTAATCCGGGTGCGACTCCACGTGATATATAATGCTCTGTAATTTAAATTCAAATGTTTATCCGAATATATATATATATATATATTTCAATGAATTAAAATCCAAAAGAAACAGATAATACTGTGATATCCCCTGGGACAAAATTCTCAAATTCTGCCTGGCTGGCAGGCAAAAATTATTAAAAAGTAAAACGGAGAGAAAGATAATTTTTCTTTTTTTCATCAATTCGAGTAAATCTTTTAAATAACGATTAGATAACGAAGGTCTTCGTTAATTCAACGAGAAAATAATTTCACCAAAATATAATTCTGATAAACCAGTAATTTGCAAGGGAGGATTTCCTGAAATACCCCTAGGTCCAGATTTGGTTCATTTATCCCATTAGGTTTGAAAATCCGTGACCCTGGGGGATATAGAGAGTGTATAGTTACTCATTTTTCAGGCCAAAATCTAGGGGGAATATATGGTGGGGATATTTAAACAAGAGCAGTCAAGCCAAACTGATAGCACGCTCCTTAGTGTGTTATAATCTTGTAAAACTAATGTTACAGATTGATTGAGTTATTTTGAGTTATTTCAATTAAATTCCAATAGAAAAAATGGATATAAATTAAACCATTATTGATAGTTAAAAATTGATTTTCTAGAAAAAATCAGATCGACACAAAAACGTTTTAACATATTATCACTAAGGAGCGTGTTAAAAATGGCCATCGTGCAAGGCCTCGTTTCTTTTCTCAGGCTTGAAAGGGCACCCCTGGGCCAAATTTCAAGTCTAGAGGAATTCAGAAATTGCCCTTTGGCAGAACTTAAATTCGATGAAGTTTATCCAATGTTAGATCTATAAGAACTGCCTGGCTTGATTTGTCACTGTTGATATGAGTCATCTGATTATGATTATGAAAGTGATTATAAAAATTTGTTATTTTAGTTATTTATGATTATTCTTACGAAAGTGTTATCAATACTCTTAAGATGAATGTTTTAATAAACAGGCTTTAAAAACCTTTAATCCGCACAAGGTTATATCTTTTCTTTCCAAGAGGATTTGTCAAAATTCAAGTTCAATATAATTTCAGTGTGATTTGTCATCACGTTTTCTGGCTTATATGTCCACAAATAAGGTTTGATTATTCTTTCACTTTTGGATTCTAAGATTCTTGGTAAAGACAGACAAACCTGAGGAATACTGCAAACGATGCTTATAATCCAGGAGAAATAGAGCATAATTTTACTCCTTCTATGAGCATCATTTACTTTCAACGGATGAATTATAGCAAAGTATCGATCAAACGAAATACAGACCAAGACCATAGACGAGAGGTACGGACCAAAGGCTCTCAAAGCTTGAAGGAGACGACAGGCAAAGTCGCCGGCTCTCCACGATTCTGTGATTCTCCAGCCCACTTCCAATGGAATCATTATAAACGTCACGATTAGGTCAGCGATCGTCAAATTGAATATCAATAAATTGATTCTCAATTTTCTATTTCGGTTTCTCAACAAAGAGGTGAAAACAGAGATATTTCCGACTGAAGATATAATGAACAAAATTATGTAAATTATTATATCTCGCTTTGAACTGTCAATCACTTCGTTGGGAACAGTTCTGAATGTGTCGTTCAGATATAAAAGATCAGATGAGTTCGACATTTCGTTCAAATCAGACATTTTCAGAGCTCTTTGGAAACAAATTTTTGATTATAAACTTGAGACAAAATACTACGATTTGTCAATAGAAAGATGGAGACAACAAAAGCTACATTTCATCGGAAGCCAAGATTATCTGAACGCGCACTCACTCTTCTTTCAGTCACTGCGCTATCGACTCTCATTTCATTAGCTCAAATCTGTAAGTCCGTCCGTCCTTTTGTCTGTAGCTTAGAATTTACAGCATTCAAAAGAGTTTGTCATTTACATAACCAAATCCAATATTGCCTGTTATAACACCAGAATATCAAATCTCTTTTTTTTCTAAAATACAAATATTTATAATATTTATAATAGAGTTACTGTAGAAAACTTCATCAGTTTTTGTCATTATATTTAAATAATCAGTTTTTGAAAAAATGTTCATTTTTATTTTTTTCTATTGCACAATTACATTGTATAATATGTGAACTCCGAAAATAGGCAAATTACAATCCTTTTCTTTAATTTGTTATCATTCACATTTAGTATCCTGAATTTAAACAGGAATAATAATTATTAATAAATTATATTTTCAAGTTATGTATTAGATTTGAACTTTTTTGACGCCTAAAAAGTTAATTCTTCAGAAGATTATAATTTATGTCATTCCTGGCAATTCGGAATCTATCAAACTTTTACTGTGTTGACATTCGATTACTAGCCTGAATCCCTATTACCCTGTTTATTGTCCAATAACGCGTACATCTAAAACAAGCGTTTGCCTCAAACATAACCCCCACTACATTTACACTTTTAATATTTAACTCTCAATATTAGACTCTTAATATTAGACTTAATGATTTCTCTCGACTTAGCATTGGATTTCTCCCCATAGACTCAACATAGGATTTCCCTCCATAGACATAACATTGGATTTCTCCCCATAGACTCAACATAGGATTTTCCCCCATAGACATAACATTGGATTTCTCCCCATAGACATAACATAGGATTTTCCCCCATAGACATAACATTGGATTTCTCCCAATAGACTTAACATTGGATTTCTCAACATAGACTTAGCATTGAAGCCGCGGGGGGGAGGGGGGTG
>JAQIWP010000326.1:0-28905 GCA_034695525.1 Euzetes globulus
AGAGAGAGAGAGAGAGAGAGAGAGAGAGAGAGAGAGAGAGAGAGAGAGAGAGACTTGGATTCTATTAGTACTCTCTAAAAGTTGTATTTGTGTCCATACAACAAATGAAATGAAAATAATCGGCTTATATGTTAACCTTCTTATTATTGAGGCAACTGTGCGAGAAGTTCTTCATTGAAGCCCTACCAGAAGAGCTCATATATAGGGTAGGCGTCGATACTTCAGCACATCTTTCACTCTGATCGAAGAATTGAAAGCTTTTCCTAAGAATGATTGCAACAGAAAGAAAAACGAAAAACTCTGGAGAATTGTGTCGACAATTCTTTTAATTCTCTCCTTTGATAATATTCTTTGTGAATTAAGTTTATATTTGAAAATAGTTTTTATTTCCAACTTTTTATGTCGACATCAGCAAAGAATTTAATTTTGATCAAGTATTTCGCCCCGAAGTAAAAGTAGAGTTTCAAAAAATTATTTCAAAATCTAATATAAATTTAAACTAAAACTTTTGTTCCGAAAAATTTAATTTAATATTCAATTCACTGTTAAGCAAATATCAGAATATATTAATATTAAATAAAAATCATTTCGATATTTAAATTTCTAGAATATATCGAAACTTCAGATAAGATTTCATTCAATTTTCAAATCACTTGAGAAAAGTATTCAAAAAATTATTGACTGAAGAAAATAATTGAATGTTTAAGTCGATGCCTAACCTAACACTTGTCGGTCGACTTAAATGAATTTCAATGAACTAAACATTTAGTTTAAAATTCTAAAACTTATTACTCAAAGAAAAATATTTGTTGAACGGGAAAAATAAATAAACTATAAAACAAGAAATGATCTCTATACTTTTATCAACTAAAAGTTCATTTCAATGATTAACAAAGAAATAATTCTTCACTAAAATTAATGGCATTTACAGAATCATAATTTTATATAATATATGTTTGAGCACAGGATAAAGCATCTTATGTATAAATATATCACATTTCCAATTAAAATATGACAAACAATGCGTTCAATTCTGTTTGGATTTCAAAATAAACAGAATTAGAGATAAATTTTGTGATTTTCAAATATTTATTTGGTCTAAATTTCCATTTAATCAACAAATATTGATTTGCGGCTAATATTAAAGATGTTTGGATTTTATCCTCTAATATCGCTTCAACTCAAGCAAATAAATCAAATTTTGAATGAAAAAATTGATCTAATTCATATTGAGACCAATCATATTTTCTGTCATATAATGAAACCTGAATTCAGTGTTGAACAATAACTCCATGAATAGGTATTCGGAAGAATAACTGGAATGGAATCCATGGTATCTGTTCTCTGAAATGTTTAGCATTTCAAATAAATTTGTTGGGGTTATGGTCGAGATCTTCGTTGAACTTCTTTTTTTTTGAAAGTCGAGTCTGAATTTTTTTTCTCACATTCATTGGACTCTATTCGCGGCACTAATCTCTTGAGGTCATCACAAAACTCTGGTTATAATGAGATTAAACTCATAATTGCTGTGAGATTATTAAAATTCTTCAAAATAATGCATCAAATTTTATTTTCGATAAGAGGCTCAACAGAATTGCTTTTCTAGAAAATAAAATAAAAACTTGTGTCGAGTGTATTACACGAAAAAACTGGTCTCTAATTGATTTTTGAACCGCTTTTTACAATGAGTCTTACTTTAAGTTTAAGCAATTATTTAACATTTATTACATCAGTTTAATTGTGTTTTGAAAAATTAGTGAAAGTTCTGAACAATATTTTTATAATTATTCAAAGCAAACAAGATATTAATGAATATTCTCAAGGCATTTATTTCAAAAAGAAGTTTAGAAAAATGTTTATTAAGGGAATGAAAAATAATTTCGATTACTCTTGCAATCGATTAGTGTCTGTGACCAACAATTATCTAAGAAATCAAAAGTTAAAATTCCTGTTAATTACGGCTTCGAAACCAGTTTTGTAGCAATTGATAAACTCGTCTGAAATATAGGTTTTCATTGAAGAAAAAAATGATTAAAAAATTTAGAAAATCAAAAATATATTCGTTATCTAATTAAATACTTAAGAAGACATTATTCCTTTGAATCAGAGAGTTTTCAAAGTCTATAAACATAAAACAACCTGGTGATTCAACTTGTATTCATTTGCAATTAATTGCAATTCTCTTCGCTTCAAATCAACATTTTTATCGTCAATCGTATCAATAGATAATATTTGAGAGAATTAGAAAATGACTTTAATTAGTTTTCGAACAAATTCCTCAAATTCTTCAATCGCATGAACTTAACATTGAATCTCAAGACTCTATTTTCGCAAAAGGGTCTGACATTTCGTTTTACCGATGATTTTTTTTTCAGAAAAATACCAGAAAATCAAATCAAATAATTCAAACCATTTGATTAATATCCGGTTCTATTGACTCAAATGATTAGTATTTGTTATGCAATGGATTTGTTAAGTAATCTAAATGTGAGAACAGTTGACAAGTCTGTGCTGATTGTTGTTTTTCAGAGTAATTTATGATTGTTTAAAGTGAATGTTCGACAACCAGATAATCAATTACAGAAACAGTTTGTTTATAAATCAAAAATTGTTCGCACGTCTGACTCCGACCCAAAATCTTATTTATGTCAAACATATCTGAACTAATGTTAATCACTGATCAGTTTTGAAGGGTATGTACTGAACACACAACAGTCATCCCAAAGCCCAGACAGTTTTACAGTCATATCAATTGACATATATTTTAAGTCTATTTATTCAGATTTCTGTCAAAATAAGCTCCAATCGATTATTTCAAATATTTTCTTAATAAATGATAAAAATATTTTTCGTTTAAATAAAAAAAAACAAAAAAAATCAATTTTCGACAACACTTTGAGAGAAAGAGTTGTCGACGAAAATAGTAAATGATTTTTGCTTTCATCCAAATTTCAATACATTTATCAAAATATTTGTTTTAAGAATAAAAATATTTTGAAGTCAAGCAAAAAATACATGAACTGAAGAGAGTCTAAAAGGACTGGCGATGAAGAGGAAAGAGAAGGAGAGGACGGGATGAGAATCGATTAGTTTAAGTGCAATATTTGATAATAGATGTCGGGTTAGAGTCAGGTCGGGTGCAACTGAGATGTTATGGTCTGGCAATACATAGTGAGGACGAGTCGAAAAGCAGTAGTATTTCATTTGAGTTGTCGTTCGCATCGTTTGCAGTTCTGGTTGTGTCCAAAGACCAGATGTAGCCAACAGTTCAACACATCTGCAGACAAACGCCAATTGACAGACGAATGTGTTTACGGCCACAACTGATCCACGACTCGGTTGAAGAAAAAACTCTTTGAAATCAACTATAATATTGATAATTGTATTAATGGTTTGCAATTGTTTTTCGCATTAAAAGCCATTCAATCGTTTGGGACTGAATTCACAAATAATTTGATGAGTGATCGCACAAACATGGCTTCTGTCGCTGTGCCCGAACCGCCCAAACCGGTGGACGGGCCGTCTGTCACATTAACCATTAGACTGATAATGCAGGGAAAGGTAAGTTATGTCTTCCCATTACTACCCATTAGTCAAACATTATTTCTGTTCGTCTGCCGAAAAACGCCTACATTTCTGCAATCGATGTCTTCTTTGACTCATAACCAAAATAATTACTTTTTGCCGACAATTATCTTGTTTTCAAATCTGTCGGTCTGTTGGGGTTGGGCTCTGATTTGATTCTGTCCGCTGCCATACATTTTCAGACACCGATTGTTTTTTAATTAATTTATTTTGTTTTCATTCATTAATTACTAAGTTTTTTGAGACTATTATTATGAAAATAATTTCCGTAATTATTATTATGAAAACAAAACAAATTTTACACTCGACTGACATCGCCTTCAAAACATCCATTAAAACCAATATTAATGAAATATTTTTCAGTTCTCGAAACGAAAAAATAATTTTGTTTTGATTTTTAATAAAAAGATTTGAATTCAGAACTCATGAGTCGTTGTCAAAGCTATCACTCAATTCAATTAAAATTTAGATTATTTTTAGACTAATATTGAATTTAATTTATGCCTCAAAACTATTTATAAGAAAATGGATTTGAATTTCAAGTTTGAATGAATTTTAACATCGAAGCGATAGATCCGGTGCCCGACCTGACCTCTGCCTATCGTCTCCTCGATTAACCCGATTCTCACCTATTTTGTGTTTGGGACCCAATATCCAGACAATAGTTTTTGTTCATTCATTTGAACTCATTATTGATAATTAATTTGTGGTTAATATAGAAATATCGTAATAATGTGTTAATGCATTGTACGTGAAGTCAATTAATTACAGTATTTTATAAATATTTATCACTAAATAATGAATTGTTCGCTAAATGTTTTTTACACTGAAAGCCAAAAAATTATTAATTTCTATTTTAAATGATTTATTTGTCAATAGTCTCTCATTTACGATATGTTCAGTGGCTTTGCACTAATTTTTATGTCGTTTCTCTGTTTACTTGTCTTTTTTGGAGGAATCTTTTTTAAGACTTTGTTTTATTATTTGTTTTGGATTGTCTTTATTCCTTTCTTGTCTGAAGACTTCTATAGAAATATGAATTTGATTTTTGTCTTATAATCTATTGAATTGTTTGATGAAATTCCGATTCTGGCACTCGACTCACTCTTAGCTGAGTCTTTGCTCGGAATATCGCATCACTTGTGCTTTATTTGAGAACTGGTTTTAGTGCAGATTCTTCGACGTTGCCGTTCGCACAGGCATTGGATTGCGTGCTGTCTCTGTCTGGCTCACTGAGCAATAAGGCATAGCACAGGCATACAACTGGCATAGCAAGCATTGCCAGCGCTGATGCCTCTCCAGTTTTCCTCTCCTTCCCTCTACCTTTGCCAAAGAGCTATATATACAGCACAGGCAGAGCACTGTACGCCTAAAATTGAATGCACTGTATATACAGCACTGTATGAGAAACGTATTCCCTATTATAACAATGTTTTGATCGATTTTCTCTACCTTTACTCGAGTATTGCAGTTTTGAAGCTCTATTCGGAGGTATTTTATACGATATGTTACTCTTAACAGTATTTTTTGCTTATATTGAATAACGGCTTAAATACAAAGAAAATGGAATTTGTTATAAAGTCTGTGCTCACTCTTGTCTATCCTATGCTCTCCCGCATCACTATTCCGGAGCATATGAGTCCCGAAATTGGCCGAAAAAGTATTTTGTCGACACAAAAATGGTTTAAAAAATCAATAAATAGTGTCAAAACTGGTATTGAATGAAATCAAAATTTGCTGATTCGTCCGATTTTCAGCTTTAAGGCAAATATAATTCATTCGATTCATTGTCGGCCAATAAATTACAGCTCTGGTGATAACTCCAATTGTTTGTTAAGTTCTGCAAATCTATTGATACCAAACCATTTCAATGGACTCTTATCTTTAAAACTCTAAAAATAAAATTTTAGGAAATTTTTTGTTGAGAAGAATCCTCAATAAAAAATAATAATAACTCTATTATAATGTGATTATATTCTTATTTCATGACATAAAATGTTAAGAAAAATATTTTTTGAAAAATCCAAACCATTATAACAGGAATTTTTGCTGAAAAGTCTTAAACAGAGAAAAGATGTGCACAACATTAGAAGTTTTATTTTTGACTTAATAACACTTTAGAGCTGATGGAGTCTTACAACTAATTTTAACCCTAAAGTCGCGACAATATTAGAAGCACTCATGTATATCGTTTGCTAACATTTTTGTTTATGAGAGAAAATTTTAATTAAGATAAGACCTGAATATTCGAAAGCATTATTGTGTAATTCCTAAGACCTATGAGTTCCTCAGTTCTCCATCACTGGTTATGTCTTAATTCGTAGTCCAGAAAAATAAAGCAAATAAACGCCAGTTTCTAATGGATTTAAATAAATTATATATAAGTTTATAAATAAATATTAAATGAATGCCATCTTTTGAAATAATGAAAATTGTTTTCATCTTCAGATGAAACCCTATCCTCGAGGGTTTCCCAGAAAACACATTAGAGTGATATGTCATCACCTGAGCTGAACATAACTTTTTAATAAAATATATTGTTTTTCTGTTGTCTAAGAGATTAGCTCTAAAATTGAAGCCATAGAAATTGCCTGTGCAGGAACATTCTAATGCAACTTCATTTCAAACAGGCTCATTATTTGTTTTTTGATTTGATTTTCCATTTTTAGTGATTAACTCTTTATTTGTTATTCAAATTGTGGTCTTTGCACACAACTAGAACTGCTGACCAAAGAGGTGTCTCAGGAAACGACAATCTTAGTGACAAACTTATAATTCATATAACTTCTAAATTTTAGATTTAGGTGTCACCTATTTCGCCTAATCCCACTTTGCCTAATACCGATTTACCTAAAATTTATGCACCATTTCATTTAAAAACTTTGATTTCCCACTTCGCCTAAAGAAATCTAGAATATTCCAGATTGTCTAAATTTAATAAAACATCGTGTTCAACTTTTTTTTGAAAATTAGCCAAAACCAATTTTTAAGTTTGAGTTAAACGGATAATTTGAAGGTGATTTATCTATTTTATCTCGGTTAGATTTGATAGGATAAGTATGTTGATGATAGGTTAGATTATGTTAGATTAGAATAGAATAGGCTAGGCAAAATAAAAAAGATATGGTTTTTGGCTAGTCCATTCTGTCTTATGCAAAATATATATTTCATTATAATTAAGCGAAATGAGAACGAACTTACTTATTCTGCATTGGTATATGCTTAGATGAGCAAGTATGATATTCGAGTACCTGGTTGTCTTGAAAATGGACAGTTTGAATAGTGTCATAGTTGAGTTAATGGAGTTGAAAAGCTCAGAGATTTGGCAGTCATATGAAATGGATTGAAATCTGGTCTAAATAGTATAATAAATGGAAGTGCATTTCATTTCATTACTGCCTTTCATTTTAATGTAAAACAGTTGTGCAAAACAGTAGTGATTGCAGTGAAAGATAGTCTTCTCTCACAGCAAATGCCAAAACGTGAGAGGATTTTAGTTTAGTTGTGAGACCAATATATCCACAGAATGTATGCTTTTTTAATTTCCGTTTTATCTACGATTTTGTTTTGTATTTTATTTGCACTTTTAATATTCACTACTCTATAGACCTTTTAATAAGTAATTTTAGCAGAGCTGCCATATCTGTGGGCTGTGCTTTGGTTGTGCTGAATGTCGATTGGAAATTAAAAATAAAATTTATGCTTAACTACTCAAAAATGATTCAAACATTTGGTAAATCAGATGAACCGCTGATAACTGACTGCCAGAAGAAGTTTTGGGATTCCTATCGTTGAGAACTCCTGAGCGATGACTCGCATAACAACACAATGCGTTCACAAATTGCAAAAATTCATTTTTTTCTGTGAAACAGTTTCATAGGTTCTGTTAAAACTTTATTTTTATGTATTATAAATATGTATTCAAGAATAGAGTCGTCTGACAAAAGCCATTTCCCAAATGATGTGTAGCGCTTGTCATTTCCAAATGATATGTCACAACGCACCGGCCATTTGCCACTACCATAGCCTACCATTTATTAAATGTACATAATTTTATAGTTACTTTTATTCACTATTCGGTCTTCATTTGCAATGTTTTTTACTTTTATCACAACTTTTGATGATTTGAAGTCTAATTAAAGCAGAGAAATACTTGTATTTGACTTTAATTGGGTCCCCAATTATTTATTGTATTTGGCTTTTCTATTATAATCCGGGCAATTAATAATCGCTATGATTGTAGTCAATCCCTTTACATACACAACGGATCACAATTTGGAAAGACCTTCGATTTTATGTGCAATTGTGTGACACAATACAACAAATGATGCAAATGATAGCTACAGTGTATTTTTGTCTCTTATCTCTTATTCTCATCTCATTTCTCGGTTTGTCTGCCATTTTCAGAGATGAAACTAATTTTTATTTTTATATAATTTCTGTCTCTTTTGGAAATATATTCGATATAATAGTAACGAATGTTGGAAATGATAGTTATCGAGGCTTTTAAACCATTATTATTGTTGTTATCAAATAGATATCACGGATTCGTTTGTAATTTATAGAAAAGCTATTCGTCAGAAATCAGTTACAGTTAGACCTCATTAATGTTTTTTCTACTGAACTTCACTCAATTCAAACACAGATGATATCTATGAACCTATATTTGTCTGTCTATTAGTGTCAATACAACACCCAATCAGTATGTATGCATTGATCCGGTCCTCAATCAAGTGTTCACTCTATTGTGTATTCACTTAAACTTTATTTTGAGAAAAGAGATTCTGTTCTCGACATTCAAAGTAATCAAAAGTAATGATCATATTTGAGCTGTAAATTCAGTCGATATCTATATGTTTACCGACTCATACCGTTTAGACATTCAATAAAATTATTGCATTCGAAGCACTTTCTCCAACAACTTAATCACTTCTGATTAGTTTCTTATCCAAAACTTCTTACCAGATAAGTTATCTTGGACAGCCGTATTTTTTCTTTATTCAATATTAACTATAATCAGGCCGATTATCGATTAAATCATATTTTGGTTTCTGCACCGATAAACCGGTCAGACTGTACTCCAAAATGAAATGTCAACCGAAAACAATTTCATTTTTAGACTCCTTTTTTGGTTTCTTTGAAAAATTTCTCCCAAAAGATAATATTTTACTATTATATCGATGTCTTGAAACAATTTCCGATTTTGTTTTGTTTTGAAAATTGTAAATAAATGTCATATTTTCCACAGAAATGTCAATAGCTTTACATTTTTTGAGAACCGTTAAGAAAATAGAGTTTAAAACTGATTATCGTTACGAAAATTCTTGGAATTTCGGTATTTTTTTCGCAATAAATTGTTTAATATTTAGTGTTTTTAACGTCGAGTTCATTGAAATTTCATATTTGAGATATATTTTGTTTTCTCAAGACTTGAGTATTTTGTGTTTGAAAACACGAAAATAAATGCTTTATTAAAAGCGCTGAATCTACAAAATAATTACTCTAAAGTCGAATCCAAAGTTCTTAATCTTTTTCTTTGTGCTCAATTTTTAGCTCGTTACTCTTTTTCTTTGAATAAGATCAAAACGACAATTATTTGACAGGTTTTGCTGTTTCAACTCAGGGATTTCCAACATCCCATTTTCTCTCAACCTATTCTTCACGAATAAATGTATAAATGAAATGAAAATTCAATGAATTCATGACATTTATTCTTATTCTTAGAGAACAACGGAATATCTACTGTTGTTCTCTATGTTTAGGTTTTGATAGATAAGAATATCTATTCTAATTACCAGAGTTTTTATATTTTTGTCTTTTCTCTATCCTTTTCTTCCTTATCTAAATTTGAAATTCAGTTCATGATATGTAAAAACAAATAAAGCTTTCTTTTGCTGTTTTTATTTTCAGCTTTACTTCTCTGAGAGATATATAAAACAATTTTTTTTAGTAAAATATGTTTTCATCACAACAAACAGTAATAGAACTTTTTTTTATTATACTTCTAAGAAAATGAACATAAATTTCTTGCCGGGGATTACAATATTCCAGAGCAAGAAGTAGTGCTGTTTTTTGTGTGATCGCCTTTTCTGTTAGCAGTAATCAAATCAGTTTCAAAGCATACAAATTATGTTTTATTCGTTGAGATCCCTCTCCTACTTCTGGATATCTTTAATCTTAGATTCAATCATAAGATAAGTCAGAATCTCTATTATCAATGAGTGTATCATTGGATGAAAATCTTGAATCTATTTGAGTGAATCGTCGGATTGAATGAAGAGACTGGAAATCCCGTTAAAAATAGCTTAAGAGTCGACTGATTCCGTCACTGACTTTCCATTGAATATTGAATTACATTTTGTTGAAAAGAAACAAATTATTTGTTAAGTTTTAGGATTTGTAATCACTTTAAGAACTAATTATTTAAAATTTTTCTTAATTTATTAAAATTAAACAAAATTTAGTAAAATATAAAACTGTATTCGCATTCAAAATGGTTCTCAAAAATATATGAAATATTTGTGCAGAACTCTTATGAGAGGCTCTATTAATATGAATATATCTTTTTTCTAAATGTTTGTGATTAGAGTCAGTATATCATAGATATACTGACGATTCGGACTTTCCTTTTGAATTTGTGGAGAATATGAGAGAACCATCGAATCTTCACCTTAAGTGACATTAATGACCAAATACTTATTATAAGATGCGATACATATTGCCATTCAAATGAATCATCTTTGAAGCTGCGCCTAGGTTAACCTAATTTAAATGGAAATATTCGTAATTTATATTTCCTCAAATTTATAGATATAAATGTCGGCCAAATCTCACAATCAATTCGTTAATAATTTTTTGTTTTGTTTTGTAAATATTTCCCAAATTCTCATTTCCTTTTAAATTGAAGTTCAGAATAACTGTCTTTAATAAATAGAGTTCACGATTCATGACTCTAAGAGACGATCTTTTTGTTGAGAACTTTGCGAAGATGTTTTGGCTTTAGTTTAAGGCCTGAATTATGCCATAAGTGCCTCAAAAGTCAATGCCGTTCATAGTTTTGATTTGACTTATTTCCATTTCCCTGTTCACATTTGCCTGATATTTGGCGACAATATTTTCTTCTAAATGACTTATCAGTTATTTTAGTTCTTTGTTTCTATTTTGAGTAATATTTAAAGTTGTTGTGCAAACGACTTCCAAAACAATACCTTTTGTCTTTTGTTTTAATTTTTCGTCAAATCGACATATTTTCTCCTTTTTTTGCACATTTTCTTATCTTTTTTCTCTTGAATTTAAAACATTTCTGGCATTCTTTTGGTTTAAAGAAACTAATTTAAAACGGGAATTGCATAATGAAATAGTGGTTGTCGTCCAAAACAAACTTCCTTACAAAAGCCATTGCAAACAATTATCGAATATTTTGAATATCATCCGAAAGGCTTTTATCTGGACTTTAATGGTGTGGATCTGATTCATGTCATTTAGTCGTAAAACACATAATATAATAAATAGAGTGAATCTACTAATTATTACTCATTGTATTTATCCCTAAAAACTATACGCCCTTCGATATAAACGGCTATTTATTCGATGGCTTTAATGTTCACAACATTTCATGAGTACTCTATGAAGAATAGCTATCAATTAAAGCCAACTTTTACACTAATAATAAAACTGATCACAAGAAGACATAACTGATTGATTGCAGAATAGACGGAAAGACTATCAAAACATTCTGATTGTTTGACCCAATCATTCAATTATACAACTCTTCATTCAATTCTTGAAACTAATTGAATGTAACAAAGATTTTAAACTAAACTAACTTTTGTGCTGGTTTATATATTTTTAAACACCTAAATCACAATTAATTTTAATGAATGACATAAAACTTGATTTTCTTTGCATCTAAAAAGTGCTTTTGTTTTGAACTTAATTTTGAATGTTTCGAGGTTCTTGTTTTCCACAATTTTCACGTTCTCTAAAACAGACATTTTTTAAGCCGCGATTTCAAACAAAATCCAATAATTGTTAAAAAAAAGCCTAAGAATTGTAGTTATCATTAGTTTTTACAAATTTTTGATTTTTTGCGAGCATTTTCACTGGTGATGTAGTGTTGTGGTGTGTGTGTGTGTGTGTGTGTGTCGTTCCCCACCTCTTCTGTTCATTTCTTTTTAAAAGAAATGTTTTTTATGATTTTGATTTTATTTTATTATAGTTTGCTTGAAAATTCTCTTCACATTCTTTGAGTCAATGCATTTTAAGTCGATTGCTGAAGGCTTTTCACATTTGGTTCAGTCGTCACATCCAATCAAATCTATTCAATTGGTTGGCATTTGATGGCATTCCCATTACTACACATTTGAAAACAAATTTTGTCACATATTCTTACATATCGTATATAATATTCTTCTCTTTTTTATGATAAGAAGTAATATTTCTTAATATGAATGCCATTAATAAATGGAAGCAAACCGTCAGATATTTGACTACACTTTTTAAAGCCCACATTCAGTGCTGTTTGAGATTAAATAAAAGTATTTTTTGTTCAAATAAAAGCATGTTTTCAGTAATACTTTTTCTCTTTCACATCATTTCAATTCCTTTTTCATAATTTCCGTTTATTTAAGTTTATTATTAATTTTCGTGATTTTAATGAACAGAAAAGTTAGTCTTCTGTTGGCTCTGCAGTCAGTCGTAGTTGGAAATGTCACTTATGTCGAGACCAGCCCTTCATCTGGTGCTCCGATTGAAACGCACACTAATTGTATGGTTTAGTAAATAAGAGATAAAAATATTTTCAGTTATATTATAGTTTGGCTTTCATTATGTCTTCAGATAATACTTTTGCCTAATCTTTATTCTTAAATGATTTATGTTATTATATAAGTGTTTGCGTTTATACACATCTCATGCCATTCATATATCGTTGTTATTATTTGGACATAAAATTTATTTCGTTTAACATTTTCCATAATATCTCAATTGTAGTTCGTTTCAGTCGTATTCTCTGTTTTATTGATGTCTTTTCATATTCTGATTCGAATCAAACCATCAATTTTTCAATATTTATTGACTTCATTTCAAATAAATTTTTCTTATAAAACATAAAATTTTATTATTTATTCTCTCGATTCGAAAAGAATATAAATTTTTCTCTTCTTATTGTTTTACTATAAAACTATTTTTCCTTTGCTTTTCGGATAAATGAAAGTTTTTATTTTATTAATGCTTTTTAAATTCAATAAACCCATCAGTTTTTTTCCAAAAAATTTAAAACCTTTTTCAAAGAATTGCATGTTATTTACAATTTTGAAGTGAATATATGCCGACATTTAGCTTTCTCTAGTTTCAAATTCTCGCCACCATTTGGTGCAATACTTGTAATATAACAAAACAAAAAGATCCTTTTAGTTTTTTTAACTCAAATTATGCATGTCTCATTTTAATGTCAAATAGTTTGGGTTTTAGTAGGCAATAGTTAGTGAATTTTGAATCTTCTCAGCGCTTCTCAATAATTTTGAAATGTTTTTCAGACAAATGAGAGTTTAGTTTAAGTATTGTGTCGTTAAACCAAAAATCGATTGACTGTAGAAATGGTCGGAAAGAGAATTTCGTGATTACATATTCAAATTGAATGTGAGTTGAGTTGAGGCGCTTTGCAATTAATTGTCGGATTTTGAGTTCACTATTCACTACATATTTTTTATGCCACTATTTATGAGTCCGTAGTCATTGGTTTCTATGGAGAAATGCATTTCTAATGAGATGCGCACTCATTGCAGGCACTGCTTTCTTCTCCTCTCAAAACTGTTGTGAGTTCTTAAACAAAATTGAAAAACTCAGAGAATAAAAGGTAAAAATGAAAAATGAAATCCGAAAATCTCATGTGCAGTATATGAAGAAAAATATTCAAAAAATCAATCTTTTTATTTAACATAATATATGAATATGTTTTTTGCTGGCATTACATGACTTGAGATTCTGTTCTTTCAATATATTATAATAATTTCTAATAAATCTTCAAAGGGATGTTTGTATGAATTCATTTAACATTTCTTATTCAGTCCATACATTAATACATTAACTTAACAAATATTAATAAAATTTCTATTTTTATTTTTAAAAAAACCTAAAAGTCATGAAATGATTGGAAAACATAAATGCGTCAAACCATTAATTTGACATTTTTTTCTTCACCTGATGTATACTTTTCGTAATTTAATATAAAATTTATTTTTATTCTCCTCCTAGCAACTTTATTTCTACAAGGTAAAAGTTATTAGTGTCAGGTTCATTGTATTGAAGAGAAGTGGAAAGCATCTGGAACAGATTGATGTATAATTGATTATCTAATAACCTGATTATTGTTAGCCAACTGTTCTGGGAATTAGAAGAAAATTCTGGAATTCAATCATCTTTTTGTCGAGTGATTGCAATTTCAACCGAACAGTTCAAATGAAAACTATAATTAGATTAAAATCGATCGTTCGTTTATAGATTTAACGAAAAGTTCAAGGATTTGAACTGGGTCTTTGATCTATTATTAGAAAAATCACTTCAGTTTCTTATCGATTGCGTGATTAAAACTGTGTAAAAGATTTTGCCTAGGTTGCCTAGAAAGTGGTACTTGGCTGATGGCTGCTTATTTGCAATTTATTTGAGATGACTTGTCGTAAATCTGCATTTATATTAAACGTTATGTCATTTCGTAACTCTTCAGATGATTTGCACAAAAAATAATATAATTTTTGAGACGCATTTTCACACAAAAATTGTTTTAAATGGTCGTTACATTCAATTAATCATAAAAACAAAATGAAATTTTATGTATGAATCAAATGAATAATTGTTAATCTTATTCATTGCGATAACTGGATCTGTGCTCAGATTTATGACTATTTCGATGGCACACAACGACTCTGTTCTGTTCATTACTCAACGTTTCTCAGAAATCATCGATCGATAACTCTTTCGGATCTATTTTCCCCTTTGAATAATCTTTTCTATTGTTTTGTATTCGAATAATTCCACGAATCGTTTGTTTCACAATTATTTATCAGCAATCACAATTATTGTTAATCAAGTCCTTTATATGTATCTTTTAGTTACATAAATGACATTCATCTCGTGCTCTACCGAACTCTGTAATATTAATTGAAACTTGATAACTTATAATTCTTTCTAATCTTAATTAAATTGATAGCAAATATTATGGAAAACGTTATTCTCTTTCTCTCTACTTTTCTTTTAAATTTTGATTATTTCTTTGAGTAAACAAATTGAGGGTCATTTATGAAATTAATCTCTTAAAAGCAAAAGTAGAACATCCAAGATGGTTAAATCTATTCCCAAAAAAGCTATTTCTCAATATTTTAAATATTTTTATGCCATAAAGCTTTTCAACGATTGTAAAGACGACTGAGTGCTCACAAATTTACACTTCCATTGAAAATAGTGTTCACAATATGACCCTAATATGTCTAAAAATGTTTTTTGTTTGTTCCCAATAATCAATGGTCAGAATTGGGTTTTTATGGCGTTTTATTGTCTGCAATAAAGAACATGAAAACTATTGGCTCCACTTATTGTATCAATTTTCAAATGATTACATTCTTCAGCGGCCATCTCTTCAAAGCTCTTTAAGACATTCTCTTTTGAGAAAACGAAATATAGATATTTGTGTTAAACACCATTTACTCACAAATATTGGATGAATCAGAGAATAATGTATTGAATATTCTAAGCGAAAACTTCTTTTGTAATACAGTATAACAATGAAATTGTTTGCTTTGAAATTCTCATTAAATTCTGTGATAATGTTATCTGCATTTTGGAAACATTTGATTTGAAAACAATGTTCAACAGGTATTCGCAGAAATATTTATTTTCCGTCTCTCCTCTTACTCGAGTCGGAGATCAGGAATGTCTTTCTCTGGAAACCAAATTCTCATTATTTTGATTGCTTTGAAAGGGCAAAATCAACGCCTTTGTTGGTATCCATGCACTCTATGATCACCTCTACTATCATCTCATTTAATGTCTTTCATATCTTTAGCTATAATTTACTTCAACTTTATTTCTCCGAAGATTATAATTAAGAGACCAATTGAACGGCACATTTGTATAAATGAATTTATGCGTGAGTTATGGTCAGACCCATAGATAGATAGAGAGAGAGAGAGAGAGACTGTGGTCGCAACGCCAAAGAGGTTGTGTTCATCACATATTTAATAGAGAGAATGCACGACAAACATAACACAAATGATGACAAACATGAAACTCAACAAAATTGAGGCCAAGAACTGCTTACAATTACTCATTGCTTTTCTTTTTCTCATCACTTTTCTATCATTTTTCTCCTTAAGAATGATTACTAATCTTAAGAATTATAGAAATAAACGAATATATAACTAATGATTCGTAAAATCTTTCGTTATTTCAATGGACAATAATTTGTATGCAATGATATGTCAGTGAATTCATTGAACTTTTGGTTGGGAATCAAATTGTAATACTGTCTGATCCCATGTTTGCTTATTTGTCGATCTCTTTGTCTGAAAGTCGGACTCTTTAGTCGATTGGAGCGATCAATGGCTATCCATTCGATGTCTTATATATAACTTATAGTATATATATATTAATAAAGTCTGTGCAAAGAATGACAACCTTTTAATGGTGTTTTTGGTCAAAATATATTGCATGAAAAGTAATGTTGATTTAATTCCCCAAAGGATGCGCTCATATGACGTAAATATGTGTATAAATTGTGATGATTGCCTTCCTCTAAGTTCCAGTAGGTTTCAGGTGGTATTAACAACACCTGCAATGTGTATATCATTTATAATATAATTTTATATAATGTTTGTTAAGCTCTAACTCTAAAACTCTTTGTAATTCTTGCGGTGCTTTCAATTCAATTCCGTAATATTTGTTATGTTATGTAAAAAGTTTTTATTTCTGTATTATTAATATTAGTCGTCCCACGAGATCATAGATTTCGTGCTTTGAATTTGCAATTTTCCAAAAACTCTATTCAGTTCTGGATTTCAATGTTTGCTGTCGATTCCAGATCTTCCTCTCTCCCTCTCCCTCCCTCTCCCACTCTTTGTTGGCATAATGTTTGCTTTTAAATTTTTGTTACTGAATATAATTCTAATAATATTTATTCGAAAACATATTTTTTAAAATTGCTAAAAAAGAATAAATGATTCACAAATTATTAATAAAGATTTTTTTTATCAAATGAGATCAGAGTGTTGTCCTTTGAATTGTGAGCTCTGGATAGCAAACAAAGATTGAGAAGAGATTTTGCAATCTTTTTATCCTTTTATGATTTGTTGAATTTGTTTAAGAAGAGAATAATTTATATTTATATAATTTGTGTCTCAAATATCTGTTTGTCACCACTCAATGAATCAGTGATTCTGATTCTGTTTGCAATTCTTTAACATAACATTCAATTTGAAAAGATATATATTTGCTTTTCTATGTAATACTGTTTTGAAAGATCTAATCATAAAAGAAGAGTTTCTGTATTTCATTAAAGAATAGTCTATTGATATAATCAAATGAGAAGATTCTAAAGACTCGTTTGGCCTGATTTGCAATGTTTTTAATTCTGGAAAAATAGAAAATAATTAGTTTAAAACCTGTACTCTAATTGTCGCAACGGTTGACATTTGAATAGGAATTCTGTTGCGAACCTATTCTGATGACAGAAATCGTGTATTAATCGCACTTCTGCTGCAGAATAAGTCTCGGAGTAGTAGTTATGCAAAAGTAAAATTCAATATATCTTTACTATTGGTTTAATGATAATAGTTATTCGTTTTCTGGGAATTCATGTTAAATGAATGCAATTATTATTCCGTTTTTAATCGTCTCATGAAATCAACGCATTATTGCATTTTTCAATACAACTGAGTATATATGATATGTTCAGTGACTTAATTATAATTGATTTTCACAATTTCGTTGGCAATTTATGGCACTGGAGTTGAATAGCGACACAAAAACATTGTGCGCTCAGAATGGGTCTCAGAAATTCAGAATATTTGATTCAAATTAAGATAAGTTTATGAATTGAAGCGCTCAGACATTAGTCTAAGAATATTATATAAGAATAATATTTTTACATTTCTTTCGGATAAACATTTGAGTCCTTTATCTTCTTGAATATGTGTTCCACGAAAGGCCTGTATTTAAGGTAAAGGCATATAATTGTTATACGAAAAACTTATTTGCAGTTCAGTTAATAATAAGACTTCATTTTTCATGTGAGACGACAGCGCTTTAAGTTTATTCAGTCGGTTAGAGATAAGGCTGAGATCTCATAACGGAATCTACTGTTGCTCTGCAATTCATTTATTTAACGTATACCTAATGTATTGGTTGCCATACAGATGGCTATTTGCAACCTTTGCATAAGATGAGAGCACATCCTCCTTATCCGGTAATGCCCTTTCCCTGCAGTACATGCCTTTGCATCGCAATCGTTGCACTCCTTTTTTATTCAATCATTTCGATCAATAATAATAACGATTCTGGGATTGAGTTTCGTCTCATTAAATAATCGCCAATCGCTCGACATTTTCGGCCAAATCACTGGCAATTGTGTGCAAAAGTTGTGGCCATTTAGCTGTTAGGCCAGTCTTAACTCATTTTGAAGTGAGTACTGCATTGCCCACAGCTTTCGGTTTGCCATTAATTTAGTCAAAAAGTTGGACTTGTCTTGCATTCGGAATCAGTGCCATCGGCGCCATTGCCTCCACTATTAATAGTAAGCAATTTCCTGACTTTCGATGACTACTGCCATAACCGAAGTGCTGACCAATGCTCCTCTTAGGTATTGGTGAAGAGTAGTTCCCTTCAGAGACCTGTAATGAAATCCTAAACACCGGTCTTCAAATGGAAACACTCGAAAACTGGTTAACTATTTATTTCTATCATAAACTCTTCCGATTTATTGGTCACAAAGACATATAATTGTCGTGAATGTCAGCCAAAGTGTCATCTGATATATGTCTATGTCTTGTAATCATTACATTGGGTCTCAACAGATATAATCTGCTCTAAAATTTCATTCGTATTAACAGTATTTGCAGACAAAACATAATTCTGTGAATAAAACATTGTTTGCGTTGAAATCAGAGCTAAAATAAACGAATCCATTGAATAGTATCTGTTTTATGTCTCAAATCTTTCTTCATTACAAGCGAATCGATTTTACGTCAATTTTAATTAACATTTGAGTTCCGAAAACCAAATTTTTCTTCTCTTAATACAATTTCTTGAGACTCCCTTTTAAAGAAAATGTTTGCTTTTCTTTCAATGACTGATTGATAAACGGTTTGGATTTGAAATAAGTTGACATTCAATCTCTAGTCTATGACTGATGCGATGGAAACACCAAAAGTGAAAACACTTGTACTCGAGTGGAAACACCTATTTTATTAGAGACTAATTTTAGTCGAAAGACATTTTTTTGTGAACGCAAACCAATAAAATCTTCGTTAATGAGCTCTAATGACATCAATCAATAAATTAGTGTCTGAAGAACGGCAGACAATACTGAGGGCTGTGCCATAGCTTTGCCGATGTTCGTCCTCTAATTAGTCCCTGAGTTAGAGACCTATGGAAAAAAAGAAAATCATTTCATTTCTTTTAATTCAAAAAAGCCATTCATTTAAATGTATTTATATTTCGAGTCTTAGTTTTCTGTTAATTATGTCTTCATTTAAAGCGAAAGTAATTAACAATTTATTTAAATAACACAAAAACTGTGGAAAAGCGTTGATTAGAAACAAGATTTCACTATTGGATGGAATTAGGGATTAGATTATTGCCGACTGAATAGGAAAATGTGTAGAAATCGATAACGTTTTGCATAAAATTCATGAACTTTTCTGTTAAGAACTGCTTTCTCTGAGTCACAAAAATGAATGAATACATTAAACGAAAATTAATTCGTCGAAAACATTCGTTTGTGTCGTTATATTCATACATAAATTTTTGTTACATTCGAGTGAATAGAAAAATGATTTTAATTGGAGAACACAATAATTCAATTTAATGTGTTTTTCGTATGTAATTCCTTATATGTATTATTATTGGTGTTATCAAAGAAATGTGTATTAATTGCTTTTGTGTTTCCACTTGTTTCACATCATGTATTTGCCTCCAAAATTGCAGACATAACTTATATCTGAGTTATTTTATTTCATGCTTTTATAGTTCGAGTCAATAGAGCAGCAAAAAAGTTGGTATTCGCTCGCATTCACCACTTGTTCTGATTAATAAATATCAAGCAATGGTTTTGCAACAAAAGTTCGTCACTTGAATCCCATCTCTGTTCCTAAACTAAAATTCTGTTCCATTCCTTTCATTGGCGTTTCGTTAGCCATTTGATGCATAAAACGCTAAAAATAAAGACACAATACTTACAGTCTGTTTGAGTTTGAACTTCTCCATCAGTATTGATGCCATGCTTTAAGGGGAAGCCATCTTTCGCTCTGGTATAATGAGCTCAATATAAATTCTAGGGACAGACAATACTTAAATATTGTTCTTCTTTTCATCTTATTCATCTTAGTCTTTTAGTAGATCCACGAACTGAGTTTCAATCATTAGTGATTCCAATTCAGTTTCCAATATTTGTCTGTGAATTTGTTAGTGAATAAAATACCAATTTTACCCAACAATTCAATTTTAAAATTTGCGTTTCAGACCCTTTGAAAATCCCAAACAATCTATTGATTTAAATTTTGTCACTGTTTTCGACACATATTTTAATTTTGTTAATAAAACCTTTTAGTCGTTGGATGAAAGGTTCACATAATTCTATTATCATTCAAATTAAATGTAAAATATTACCTTTTTTCAACCAATTATTATTATTTGCATTACTCTTGTCTTCACGCAATGGTTGTTATCGATTGACAAATCGTTAAAAATTTACTTTTGATTCAAAGAAACAGAAAAAATACTTTCAATTTTGATTTATGTTTTCGGATGTGTTTCTGTACTCATATTATATGACAGTCAATACGTTCTTTTGACGACAAATGAATGTATTTATGTATTCAATGTTCTATAGTTAGTCATCAATTCTAATATAAAGATGTAATTTATAAAAATTACGACTTCTTTGTGCTGAAAATGTTATTTTGATTCACTATTTGCCAGATTTATAATAAGATTATTTCGATTCTATGCTAATATCAATATTTATTTGCCTTTCATGTCTTGCACTCTGAAAATTCCCAATCGCTTTCCCTTCCGGCAAATTTTGCACAACATTTATATAAACTTTTTATATTTTCAACTTTTTTCACTTCAATTCTAATAATCACTGAGTTTTTTGTTAGTTTTGTTTCGACTGAAGGTTTTTATGTCTATAAATCGATATATTTATGAAATTGTTTTTGAAATGCTTTTCTTGTTATGATATTAAACAAAAATCTCTGCAATGAAAACATTTTTTGAATTGTTTTCAGTTTGGTTTCCAGCGAACAATACTTTCATTTTATCGATTATTTTATGAAATTTCAACCTTTGATTTGGGAGTTTTTTTAGAGGAAATCATAAAACATTGTTTTGTTTCTTATCTAACATTAGGTTTGACTGAAAACAATCAAACAATTGCTTTGATTGTAATTCCCAACAAAACTATGATAAGAAACATATTAATAATTGACTGGAAATTAATATAAAAACTATTGTATTCATTATGTAATTGTGTATTTATCTATAGCGAACAAATAAGCAGGCTCAAAATATAATAGTCTGTATTTATACAATTAATAAAATTTAATTTTACTCTGTTTTCCATTTAACGCAACTCTTTTCCGCCCTTTTCTTGAAAGACTGATTACATTATTATACGTTTCATATTCTGCCGAAAATAAAAGAGAGTATAATATTAGCCGAAAGTTAGTGTTGCGAACAATGTCTGTGTATTGAAAGAGAGAATGCCTTTAATTCAATACAGCAAAAGAATGTATAGCCATTGCTCCAGAAGAATAAGTCACTCGAATATATATTATTAGCGCAAAAATAAAATATTATCTAATCTGTGAAAAAGTATAATAAAAGTTTATCTTAATTAGAAAGTTGTCAAATATTCATTACAATTATTTATTTGTCAGCCCTTATAATCCCAGTATTGTATTTGAGCGCTCAGACCAACACTTCGGGTGACATTTAATCTTCATTTAATAAGTTATATACCGAACATAAATCGCATGAAAAAATTATTGCAACGACCTTTCGATCAGCTTTTATCTAATGCCAGAACACAATACAATGGCACCCATTCCTCATTTCATCTCAAAATCATATTCCTTTTAATTAAACCGAGCTTCAAAATTGACTCAATTTAAAGCAAATTTAATATTTGTAAACATTTCATTTGAATTGAAGTTTTTATATTTATTTTGATTTCTTTTTTCTTCAGAAAAATTTCAAGTTTATGTTTAATGACTCCAAAGATTAAACAAAACTAATTTGACATCAGTTCTGCTTATTTTACCTCAAAGTATCAAAATATAAATCTGAGCCAATCCTCCAAAAAAGGGTTAAATGTTTCTATGTTTAAATTTCTTAATATTTGAACTGACTGTCAATCACGTACTTTTTGTTGCTAGTTTCAAATTATCATAAAACTTAGACTTTGTATACATTTAAAAAATGGAATTGAAGTGAATATTCTTGTGATCAATACTACTCTAAAGATCATTAAATGCGAGGTTAAGATGTAAATGGTTTGGGCGAGAATTGGGTGCAGTGTTGGGCGAAACCACAAATAGTAAAACTATTATTAATGGATCGATCAAATTGTGTTAAAATACTTCTCCACTTATTTAAGAATTTTATTGTCGATGAATTGATTGATAAAGTTTTTACTCTTTAGATGCCTGGATCATTTATCAAATGTTTTTGCTCAAAGTAGTTCACAAGAATTTCATATTTTCAATGATCTTATGCATGAATTATGGTGTACTCTGAAAGCTATTTTAATCCTGAAATAGTTCGCAACGGCCCCCACACACAAAAGCTCTTCTTTTTGTCGTTGTTCTAAAGAATTTGGTCTTTTTTGTTGTCTTTGTAAGAGTTTATTGGTTGCTCTCAAATGTTGTATCGAATGACAAAATTTGCCTAAAAATAGTCTATTATGGGATCGAATGCATAAGTTCTTAATTAAAGCATTAAATTTGTAGTTCAGTCGAGTTATCTGGAGTTCAGTGGAGTCACTCATGTTTTGGCTGAAGGGCTAATATGTCAGACCGATGTCAGTCACATCTATTTATATTCGATATAATGAGGTATTAATCAAAGAGAAAACACACTAAATAGTGTACTCACAGCCCGTTGTCTCAGTTATTGTTAAAGGCAGCGGAGGAGACCATCCACTCGACAACACTGTTTCATAGCTTTTTATATTTTCCATATTCTGTTGAATAATTGGGTAAAATGTTTTGACTCAAAGCGAAATTCATGTCGTATTTCCCAATTGAGAGCCAAATGAAAAGAGAAATTCAGTTTTAATGAGCGGAAGAATATTTATGAAATTTCATCTTTGATTACATGTTCTGATAATTTTTTTGCATTCAATTCTCTTTTTATTTTTGAACAAATATTTCAGACAAAATGCAAGTTTGGATAAAAACTATTTATGCTTTAAATCGATATTAATATAAAAGTTTGAGTCTTTTAGGCCTTTGCCTTCATTTAAACATATAATGTATTTTGAATTTTATTGAATTATATATTACTTCAGACTTAGAGAATAGAGAAAAACAAATGAATGTATTTTATTTGGTTTTTGAATAACACTATCGATCGGAATATTCTTTTCGCAATAATAAAAAATGTATTATTTTATTAACATTTCGACAAATAGGGAAGAATTGCATTCTTTTCGCCTCTTATTTGAAAGTAATTTAATGCAATTTTCATTCTTTTTAATTTCCTTCAAATTTAATTATTAACTTTCTTTCCAATCATTTCTCATTCAATTCATTTGAGTCTATTTTGAGATATTATCATATTTTCTGTTGAATTCTTAATCAAATAAAAATTTTCTGAGAGAATCTTCAAAATCTAATATCGATTCAAAGTTTGCCAATTCTTTCCATGAATTTTGAAAATCGTCTGAAAGTTATATTCAATTTACTGTCGAATTCGAGTGACCAATAAAAATATGTTGACATCACATATGGACAGGTCTCTTGTGCTCACAAGGGATCGCACATAAAAAAGATTCTGCAATTTGAGCGACAAAATCCCGCTGATTGTTGCCTGAAAATAAAGTTTGAGTGAAGTCCACTTGAAATGAGTTTTTAGACGCCAGAGCTCACAAATGGCGTAAATCTGTACTATTTGTTGGACATCACTGTTTAGATTCTAGAAATTCATTCTTTTATCTCTCATTCAAATGGAGAGTTAATGAAATTTCTGGCTTTACATCTGGTGGAAGCCGTTCTTATAATTCTCACAGTTGTCTCAGCTCTTAAGCAATGGGTTGGCAAAAGATTGAGTTAGTCTTAAATGGTTTAGCAGATGTGCTCCTCGTGTGTGTTATCTGTTATTTGCAAAGAGAGCGCATATTTATGGCATCGCATGTATGCATCAAATATTGCTTAAACCGATGCCTTCGTAAATGCATTGCAATAAAGAAAAATATATATAAAATAAAATGTCACTAACAATAGGGATGTGCAAACACAGCACAAGCATCTAATATATCCAAGTTATTATGTTTTATAATGGATCACATGTTTGAGCCCCCAGTTTCTTGTTTTACACAATTGCCAACCGCTGTCCCATTTCTTCGCACTCCACTGGCTTTGAGTGGCGCACAACTCATCACAAAACGACATTTAAAATTAAGTTCTTTCAAATAGCTATCACTAAACATCACTAATACACTCATTATTCGACATTCGCATCCTCTCCCTCTCTCCCCCTTTCCCTCTCCATTTCCTCAAAAGAATCGATAAGAATTTTGAATTCAATTAAATCTTAAGCTTTCGTTTCAAATGAATGCGAAAATAGATTGTTTTAATTAAATATTTCTCATATGAATTGTTGAGAATTCAATTGTTTGAAGTATTCCTAATATTCTGGGTTTCGAATACAATAATATTGGTTTTGTTTATTCACAACACAAAAGATGAAAATACAATAAATTGGAAAATCTTTTCTTTTTTAATTTCCTGTTCAAGCGATTCGTCTCTAATTTATAATGAAATTTGGTAATAATGAATATGAAATGCATTTTCCCTTTTGTTGTTGTCTCTTATAATTTGCATATCATTTGACTGTTTTATTTCAGATAATCCTTTTCTCAATTCTAAACTATAGATCAAATGAACGCATTTGGATAAAAAACAGAGACATTTGAAGAACAAAATACAATGCGATAAGACTTCTGTACATATGTCTGACATCTTTTCTATGCAATTCTTTTCAAACTGAATTAATAATTTAATACCGAAGAACTCAATTCTTAAAGATTTTTGAAAACTTGATAATACTTTTCTTATTCTTCGAAATAAGATTAGAGAGAATTCTTTAGGTCTCGAGTCTTAAGCCTTTGCAAATCCTGAGCTGATTCCACGCGAATGTCTTTCATTCATTTACTCACATTTTCTGACGAATTCAAATTGTAATTAAAAAGTCTGACCCAATCAGTGTCTGTCCTATCATTGGATACACTAATTATTTTGGTAGTCTTCGATCGGATTCTGGGAAAAAGCAAATATCGAACGGAATGTATATATACTGTAAATGATTAATAGAGAGTGTATTTTTCATTGGGTTATAGCCTCTAAAACGAGACATCGATTTGCTATTAGTCTGTTCTGTTTTATTGATCCCATTTTACATATAAATGTTGTAAAATTCAAAGCATTCTTTTCTTTTCTAATGACATGCAGAGGATATTCAAAGACATTAACACTTAACTATAATTTAGTGGTTGACAGCTCTTCCGAATCTTTTCTC
This sequence comes from Euzetes globulus, assembly GCA_034695525.1. Classification (NCBI taxonomy): domain Eukaryota; kingdom Metazoa; phylum Arthropoda; class Arachnida; order Sarcoptiformes; family Euzetidae; genus Euzetes; species Euzetes globulus. The sequence goes on from JAQIWP010000326.1 coordinate 25,594, forward strand.
TATCAATGTTTTTCTCTTAAATCAGAGTTTATTTATTCAATTTTCAATCATTTTTCTTAAGTCAATAAAATAAAATCTGTATTTATTTTGTTTGAATAATCAACATATGATTGCAGACGAATGTAAAATATTGTTGAAAAACTTGGTAAAACTGATACTAATTCGTATGTTCTTGTTCATTTTATAGGAAGTGGGCAGTATTATCGGCAAAAAAGGGGATAACATTAAAAAATTTCGCGAAGAGGTTTGTATTAATATTTGTTTAGCGTCTAATTTTTGGAATAACGGGTTGTGTGTGTGTCCAGAGCGGTGCCAAAATTAACATTTCCGACGGTTCGTGTCCAGAGAGGATAGTGACAGTGACCGGCTCTACAGAGGCCATACTAAAAGCCTTTTCACTGATTGCTCGCAAATTCGAAGAAGTAATTGAATGGCAACTTATCGACACATTTATCACTATTTAATCATATTTTTGTCGTTTGATTTAAATTAAAAGGATGTCCAGAACAGTAGTGGTCCCGGAGCGACAATAGGAAACAAACCTCAGGTGACTCTAAGACTGATAGTGCCGGCTAGTCAGTGCGGATCCTTAATTGGCAAAGGGGGCGCCAAAATCAAAGAAATCAGAGAAGTATTGAAATTAGTTGGACTCGAATATTGTCTTCAATAAATCAATTCGTTTGACATCAGGTGACGGGCGCCACAATACAAGTGGCCTCTGAGATGCTGCCCAACTCGACGGAACGGGCGGTGACAGTGTCGGGAACTTCTGAGTCAATAACAAAATGCATTTATCAGATTTGTTGTGTTATGATGGAGGCGAGTACTCAACACTTTATTACAATTATTTACTCTATAAATACATTAAAAGCCAGGACTCTGCCCAACAAAAACATCATATATTCCTCTCCTAATGAGTTGCTTCTAATCGCACTCTAATCTAATAATTGAGCCGAACTTGCAATCGATCCTTTGAATGGAGTAAAGTTTTTCAATAATATTCTGATTTATTCCTATTTATATTCAATTATTGATATTTGTTTAATCGATTGATATTAGAAGAGACATAAAGGGCTGGTATCAGTTGTAAACGCGTATCCCTTATAGAGCCATATAATTAGATTTTCGTAAGACTTGCATACTTTCAAAGTGTTGGACAAACAAATGCCGAAATACACTAATGCTTAAGAGATCGTCCTTTTATTGACATTATCTCTGATTATAGTCGAATCGAGTCCTGTCTTTAGACTTCTGGTAGTATTGCTTCTATCGGTTCACTATTTTCTCATTTGAAACAATTCATTGAAAGTATTGTTTAGTTTAGACGACATTTTAATTGTCTTTTTTGATGAAATGTTGATATAATGTTGGAATTAATGTCACCAACGCTTTGATCCATACATTAAACTATCATCCAATCAATATATTGAGAAATAATTCTTCAACACTTACGGCTTCGCTATAATAGACTTTTTGGTGCTAATAGAGCACAGGGGGAGAGAATGAACGCACAGAATAAACTTATGAATCTTTAATTATCATTTCCATTAACTAGAATTTCAAAAAAATCCTATTAAAGGAAATGAATTTTTGATCACCTCACTGCTAGATTAAAATTGTTAGTCACCAAGAATAATACATTTGATGTCTTATTTTGCGTTAAGTGTAATATTTATTTGACTTATTCCCTAAATTAAGGCAAGAATTTTCTCTTTAGTCATTTAATGTGAATATAAATACAAAATTAAAGCTTTTTTTTTGACGAAAATATCAATTTTTCGATTCATTTGACTCATAATTTTGAATTCAAAAACTTTAAAAAGTTATTCACAAATTAATGAAGTGAATCAAAAGCGAAATATGATTTATGATTTTCCGTTAACGTGCAGTTTAATCAAATTTTAAATTCCTAAGCCCATGGATGATCAAGGTGTAACAGAGTAGTTCTTTAGTAACTGGTAAAAAATGACTGAATTAGTTAATTGGGATCTTCTCTCAAAATATCTGAATCCAATACTTGAATTGCAAGGATTTATGATTTGAATTGATTAATACGGCGATTGTCTGCGCAAACTGTCCGTCATATGAGCTCCTCATGTATTATAGAATTCAATATTTATGTAAATTTGGTCGACATTTCTGTAGCGGGAATTTATGGGTCCGTAATTTATATTAATCATTTTATGTTTAACTCAATGAATGTTCGAAGACATTTAAAAGCCATGATTGACAGGACCGGCGACTGCAATAGATTTTAATGGAATTTCCTAATAATAATTTGAAAGCACTCGGAATTTCATCTGAGAATCAAAGCAAAGCTGACTTATTGTGACAGACATTTAGTGCATCGCTTTATCGACTTAAGCAAAATCATATAAAATCGTAAAAAGAATTGAATTCCGTCTTCACTCTATTTGACTGAATCTCAGTCTTGAAAACATTCTTTTCTTTTATGAGTGAATGAGCGGAGAAAGTGAGTCAACTTTTTAATAAGTCGATCGATATCTTCAAATAAGCAGTAAATTACTGAACATCACTGAAAACAATTGCCATAAATTATAATGAATTCTATTAAATATGAAATTAGATTTTTATTCTTTATTAGACTATTCTTTAATCGAGTCATTTATAGTAAACATTATACGAAAGTTAATGAATTAGACATAAATAATGGAAATGAACCAAAATATTAGTCCAACGATTGAATGAACAAAATTGTCGACAAAGAAATCGATTCACATTTTAAAGGATTTGTAGCAAAACGTTAGATTTCAAAAGTGAATCAATACATTCATGAATAGTTCAGTTTTGTATCGATTCAGTCAAAGTGTCCTTTTGTTCGCAACTCGTGGCTCTTCTCCTCTGCTCTCCTTCTTCTCTGCTCTTCTGTAGTGATGCTGTTCTTTACTCATCTCTAGTCCTGTGTATTGCATTACTTTGCTTTCATAGCACTCATTGTAAGACCTGTCGATTGCAATATTTCATATCTTGAGCCGACATTCTGTTTGATCTGATTCATAAAGGATGAGGAGAAGCCCCGAGGCCTCAGTCGAACCAACCATAATGTATATATTCTGAGTTGAAAGAATAGATTAGTTCTTAGGATTCAATTCTGTTATGTTTGACGAACGAAAAGACAACAAATATATTCGCAGAAAATAAATAATGAAAATGAAAACACAGATTAAATGTAAGAAATTTATTATCACTTATGTCAGCAAAAATTCTAAACCAAAAATTTAATTAAAAACCCCAAAGCCTATGTTTGAGTGGAGAGAGAGAGAGAGGGGGGAGAGAGAGGGAGAGAGAGAG